>JARWCS010328837.1:0-12310 GCA_034783895.1 Geukensia demissa | reverse complement strand
CCTTTGGATTATGGTTCGACCAATTACTTATTACTCAAAGGTTATGTAAAATGTGAAAACTGAAAAAAATCAAATTTTCTATTTTATTATTTAAGATAAAATTCCCACGCTGTTTTTGTGTAATCCTGGATTCGTCTTTGTTTCATTGACACCTGTTTCCTCTTTTTTTGTATGATAAGATAATATCTATAAATTAATTTAGCTATTTTAAAGGTATGGTTATATGGTGGTGAAGTGCGTTTTGCGGCTAGATATTAACAAAGAAGATAAAATACGAAAACATAAACAATATTCAATTTTTTGTGTAAAAACTTAGATAAATCCTGATCAAAGCTTAAAAGACTGTAATTTTGACCTTTAAATGAAATCATCCTTTCCATGGACAACTGTAGTAATTCCAAGACCCGCCACTTCAGAGTAAGGTTCGAATAGATTAGATTCAGTGTTCTAAAAAAACATTATGAATAGTACAGCATAGATTTATTTTATAGCATCTTGTGCTTTTGGAGCCAAAAATTTCAGTATGGTGGTTTTTACATTTTAGAAGGAAGAAAAATTGTAAAAAAAGTTATTGTCCGACTTATGCATCACAGCTGGTAACAAAAAAAAAATTATCACTTTGTGTATAGGCCCCAAAGGTCCAAATGATGGTTCATTACAATTCAAAAATTATAATATTGGCCTTTTAAATAATTAACAACATTTATAATTGGACTATCCCCAGCAATATCTGCCTGAATTCTACAGTTTCTTTTGGCCGCATTTAGTCTTTCAAACGCTATTACATCCCCCTTGAAATTGTGAGGATGCAATAATTTGTAATAATTTGCTAACAATCCCCTTTCCCTCTCAATATTTATTGTTGTTTATGATTTTTACAGATTTGTCTGAGTAAAGCAGATGCATTGCTCATCTTTTAAGCTGATTATGTGCTTTAAATTTGGTTGTTCTTTAGCGAAAGAATCGTGTTTTCAGTTGGGACTTCTCGACTTTATCATTATGAAATAACATTACATGGTAAAATTGGTAAACGCAAGGAACACATCTTATTAATAGTATATGAGCAAGAAAGTTAAAGTACTTTGAAATAATTTTTTTATCATATGATTTTTCGAAATGGCTAACCTTACATTACATACCTGCAGGTGCCGGTAACTAGAAACTTATCTTAAAGCTCTCTTAAATCCTATTCAAGTAGTATCGTAAGTGAGAACAAAGACGATAAGTCAGTAACAAGAAACATACTTAATGTTCACTTTGTATTATCTTAATGTCACCTTACATATAACTAAGGATGTGTAAGATTTCACGTATTTTAGCATGTGATGGTCGTCCCGGTATTGATTTCCTGAATAATTTTAGAAACATTCCCTAAACTATTGGCAATGCGTTTATTTTAGTGGAAACAGTATGAAGAAGTGGCAATCGCAAGGGCCTTGAATAAACCATTAATTAAACAGTACGCTCTTACGAATGTATACCAAACGAAATTTGCCACAACATAAGTAAATTTCTGTTGAAAAATTCACGATTAAATATATGTCATATTTTGTATCGTCGGAATCCTAAGATTTTGCCGCAGCTGCATTTTTTTTATCTTGAAACAAAATTTCCCCATAGGTTTTTTCCACTTTGTAAATTTGCTGAATTTTGTGTGTGCAATCATCAAATGTTATCAGTAACAAGACATGAGAAAAAATTTTTGGGGTTTTATAAAAGGTGAAATTTTAAGGATATAGTTCTATCTTTAAAGGAGAAATGTCATAATACTTAATAAATGCTAATTACACTTCTTAAACATTACAAATTCTTATCAAACATGTTATACATCCCAGATGTGTACACATGCAGAGATATAAGCTGATAAAATACAGATAATTATCAAGTAGGCGGGGTCTCACGCGTATGCATATTTTGTCTATCAAATCGAGGGCATTAACCTCTGACGTCACAGATGAGGATTCTGTTTATAATCAATGCGCTCTTTGTTAATTTATATATAATTTTCGAAAGTTATATCACGAGTAATCAGAAGTTTTGCAGCTAAAATTATCGAGGATATTTTATTTGTTAATTTGCTAATAGAAAAAAAATATACAAATTAATTCAAAATGCCGTATTGTGCAGTTTTTGGATGCAACAGCGATTCTAAGAAAGACAAAGGTGTATCTTGGTTTAGATTTCCAAGTGAAGCTGGACGAAACAAAACATGGCTACATTATTGCAAGAGAAAAGATTTCATCCCGACAAAACACAGCAGAATTTGCAGCAAACATTTTTCCGACGAACAGTACTCCCGAAATCCCGTGAAACTTGCACAATACGGATACGCTGGTGCACGGGCAATTTTGAAAGAAAATGCACTACCCGATATTCCGTGGGGAGAAGATAGACAAGAAAGTGAAGATGCAGCACCAAAAAAGCAAAGAGGAGCATTTGAGAAACGCCGAAAGCGCGAGGTGAGCTTTGACTTTTACGACGAGGGAAAAGGGTTTCTAAAATGAGACAATCGAATATGGCGTAAAAATATTGAACACATTTTTAAGAGCATATCTAGGTTGTTTTATTTGCAAAGGGTATTTCATTTTTCAAATATCCGCTTTTCTTAGCTATAATTACAAAGACAATCAAATTATCGGTGTCTAATAAATGTTATAAGTCGTTGGGATTATATATATATAATTATTACAATGTCAATTCTCTAGAAGCTCCCTTTTGTCCCAAATGGTAGTCTTGTAAATATTAAGAATTTTACTGTTATAAAAATGATAAGATCATTTAGTTGGTCAAGAAATGACAGAATACCACTATCAAACGTATCACGGGGGTGTGGGGGGGGTTACTTCTAGTAAATTGAATTACAGGGCTGCCCCTCAGGTTGTTTTGGAATCACATCAGTCATACATTTCTTGACATCCATATCCAAACATATTTTTTATTTAAAATTATAAACAACATATATTTTTTGAATTTAAAAAAATGTTAGTTTCATCAGAGGCATATAATACAATTATATGTGTCTAGTTTCATTTAATTTTTTATCATGGCAACCTGATATGACGCAGTGTAAATATGACTCGGAGGCAAACTGCTACAAAAGAGATTCAGATAATGATTATCTTATAATTTGGGGATTATAAAGTTTTTAACGCCCCACAGCAAATAAATGCTCTCATTCGGACGGCATCTTATACTTATCACATTTATATCTATATTTATATAGACAATGTTTAACCTTACCATATATTCATAAACTAATCCAGCGTGGCGCGGTCTATGAAGTTTTTTTTTTAATTGACCCCTACCCCCGTGAAACGCATAGTCACAAGACCAAATGATAGAATAATAACGACGTGGTAAACGAGTAAAAAAATATTCCATTGCAAGTCTAACAGACGTTGTCTCTTGACATTTCAGAAAGGAATCGCAAATAATTAACGGGGAATTATTTTGGTGACAGATTTGTTACAACATGAAAATTTAATGTTCATTTACAGGTTCTAGAAACGGCCTTGAGAGAATCGGATTGCGCTTCTGGTACATGTGATAGCTTCCAAGATCAAGTTCAACTCGAAGATGTCCCAGAAAGTACTAGTCTGTTTAACTGCTGCTCAACTGACACCGTTGATCTTATAAGTTTTCGGAATGTCAAAACACAAACAGATAATCCTCAAACGAGGACTAGACGGTTACAGACAAGGACTGTTGCTTTTTCCGAAATTGGCATACAGTGTAATTTACTCACTGAAAATACAAAGGAGGCAATCTCATTATTTGGAATGGATGAGACAGAAATCGAGGAGACACCAATGATGATATCTAGTAGTGAAGATGAAGATTTATTGGATGCACAGGAATATGACGACTCATCAGATGATTTTACAGAAATGCATCAGGATCTCGACATGGACCCCGACTTTTACCCTGAAAGTGAAATGTCGGAAGAATCTGAAGACGGGGATGAGTCAGGGAGTGATGGGCCGTCAAATTACAAATTAGAGGAAACTGACGATCCTTGCCAAGAGAAATATTATCTAGTCTCCGAATCTTGTTTAAAGAATTTGCTGTCAACGTGCAAGTCTTGTGGAGAATCGTGCACATCATTTATTGAATTTACAAAAGGAAGTTTGATAGCCACATCTTCAGTGTGTACAAATGGTCACGTACGACGATGGCAGTCCCAGTCCCTACATAATAAGCTTCCGTGGGGTAACCTTTTAATTGCATCTGCAATCGTTTTTAGTGGCAACATTACATCGAAGGTTCTGAGGATGTTTCAACACATGAAAGTGCAAATGATTAGTGCTAGCACAGCAGCAAGACTACAGAGTGCTTACACCATACCAGCAACTATTGAGGAATTTGACAGCAAACAAGCTGACATCATAACATCATTGGGAGGTAAATTACATGCAAGTAATATCGGGCACATTAAATTGTACATCATAAAGCATAATTTCAATCATTCTGTACAATACTAATATAGAAACCAATTTTCACTCATGGTGTCTCTATCAAAAATTTCGTTATCATTGAGTTCGTGTTAAAATTGCATTTAAATCTTGATAAAAAATTTAAAAAAAAACTTTTCGTAATTTTATTTGATATACACGAAATTCATGTTTGCAGGTGCAGAAGTTGTCCTTGGTGGTGATGCAAGGTGTGACAGTCCAGGGTATAGTGCAAAGTTTGGAAGCTATTCCTTGATGGACCTTAACACCAACAAAATCGTGGATGTTCGCCTCATTCAGGTAATATAAGTACTTGTTTTATTGCCATGTGCAAAATTAGTATATGTTATATAAAACATGGAAAAAAGGAAATATTCGATATTTCTTGGGCAATATTTATTTACATGTACATGAATACAAACTGTCAGTTATGGGTACTGCATGTTAAATATACTTCTTATGAACACAACTGCTCATCTTATATATGTTCAAATTATTTTTTAATTGCAGTCAAATGAAGTTAAAGGATCAAGTCACATGGAACTTGAAGGGCTGAAACGAGGGTTAGATTTTTTAATAGAGGGAAATCATCTCAATGTGACAACTTTAGTGACAGATAGGCATGTAATGATTAAAAAGTACATGCGAGAAAACCAGCCAGATGTTAAACACTACTTTGATGTATGGCATATTGCTAAAGGTACTTGTATGTTTGATTTTCTTTTAGTATTAATCATAATATAAGATAAAATTAACAGGTCTACATTTCAAGCCTTTAAATATACATGTACATTAACTCAGTGAAAAAACTTCTATTCTTTTATATGCAAGATAAAATGTCAGCATTTTTTTGTAAGTTTTTCTTGTTTATACTAGGTATTTCAAAGAAACTAGAAGTTGCAGCAAAGAAACGAGATGCTGGTGATATCAGGCCTTGGATAAAGGGCATTGTTAACCACACCTACTGGGTAGCTGCTAGTTGTGGGGAAAACGAAAATCTGAAGGTGGCTAAATGGAAGTCTGTCACAAACCACATCATCAATAAACATGTGCACGATTCTGAACTTTTTAGTAGATGTGAGCACGAGGAATTGGAGGAAAGAGCATGGCTTATTGAAGGTTTGTCATTGTTATCTTTGTTTTTATTAATTACTTACTTGTACCCAATAATACAGTTCATTTAATTTTGACATTCATAAACATACAAACCAAATCTCAGTGGCTTTTTTCATTTCAGGTTCTAGGTGTTTCAAAATGATAAGGGACATCATAGAGAGTCCATACTTATTGAGAGATGTCCCAAAACTATCACCAGTGCACCAAACCTATGGACTAGAGGTTTTCCACTCAGTGGTGAATCAGTTTGCACCGAAGAGCACCCACTTTTTTTATCCATCAATGATGGCAAGGTATGTGCGAGTATGTTTGGAAATTATTTTTCCTGCATTTGGTACAAAATGTTAACCATAAATGAGCATGAACATTATACATGTTACAGGTTGTTCAAGTATACTTATTAAAATATAACATTTTTGATCTCGTGTTCTGAACTACAACCATGGATGTATAATACCAGCCCAAACTTACTAACCACCATCAATTTAAAAAAAAACAATATTCCAGAATGATATTTTTTAACTTATTTTTACCCTTTTCATAGATTGTACATTGCTGCCCTTCACTTCAATGAAAATGGAAATAGGGATCAAGCAACAACAAAGGATGGGGAGTCCAGGTGGAAAACCTCCTACCCAAAAGCCAAGAAAGGAGAGCAATGTGTTGTTAAACCACAGAAAGTACCAGCTACATATGGTATGTCCAACTAATAGTTGTATCTTGTTTCTAAAATCAGGAAATGTACTTTTAGTTGAGAAAAAAAACTGTTTATAAATCATTCCAGGATATATATATACACGTATGTTTAGACATGTTACTTGAGTAGACAAAATAAGCAAACAATGTAAAACATGTACAACTTAAAGCCATTAAGTGAGTTCAAATATGTTGTTTCCTTCAAAATTTAATTTTGAAGTCATTGCAGTTTCTGTTATTCTACATGTGTATCTTTTATTCCAGATTATATTGAAGACCTCCTACAACGAGTCTACAGACGTAGGGATACCTATAAGACAATAGCACTAGCCCAACAGGACTTCAGGATAGGATTTGACCAACCTGATCCACTGACCAACTCTTTCCAAGATTTTGATAAAAACACTTTAATTCAAGAACGTAGATCACGATTTAATTAAAGAATGTAGATCACAATTTAATTAGCAAGTTTTAAACATTCAAGCAATTGTACTATGTATATCCATTAATTCATATTCTTTGCGGTAATTTCACTATCTGTTGTTCACTTATTTTACCAGCAATGTCTTTTAGAACATGTACAATGTACAGTGGTACATTAGAATACATGTACAATGTATACATGAATGCACAGTGACACATGGATGATGAACTTTTCATAGTACAGGTACATATCTGCAAATAATACAACATCATGTCAGAGTCAAGGTCTAGGATATTTAAATCCACAGTATTCCTCTGAAGGAAAAGTTGCCCTTATTTTTGTAACTGCACAAGCAGGAATAACCTTTCTTCTTCCTTTCCCAAGTATGTGCCATATCCATCTGGTAAACCGTCTGTATGCAATATGACGATAAAGTCTGAAATTGTATAAAAATAATTATTAACATACAATTGATTAATAAATTAAGGATTTGTAAGTACAAATACAAGCAGATCTGTAAGTACAAATGTATTTACATATTGCACAGTGGACTATTTTGGACACAATTATGTCTCTTAAATTGTTATTAATTTGAATAAGTTCACAACAGTTTATTAATTTTTCTTGCAGTAAATTTGTTAACATGGTTCAGGAAACTTTTATTTTGTAGATTTTAAGTTCTATATGTTGTGTACATCTATCTACAAAAAGTTCATAATTTTCATATTCATTTGTAATAGTTGGTATAAGAAATCAATTTGTGCATTTCAACAGATATTAATATGTATTTTTCAAAACCCTTTATGAAGAAACTATTTGATATTTAGCTATATATATAGGGGCATGGAAGAAATTTGAAATATAAAGGCAGGATGCAAATTTTTGTGAAAAAACAATAATCAGTAAACATGGTCAAGGAAAGGCATGGCAATATTCTAGGATGCTAACAGTAAATATTATACGAAAATAACAAGGCGTAAAACATGTAAAAGCTATATTGAAAATATAAAAACAAGCAGAATCAGAAGTTTCTTCCATGCCTTACATAAAAATCTAATGGATGCTCTCTTAAATATTGACAAAGAATTAAATGTCAGACTTACTCATGTATTGGTTCGTTATCATCTATTGGTCCATCCTGTTCAACAAATTCATAAATGGATGTTTCAAGCACATGTCTGTTGAGACAATTACCAATAAATCCCTCATGCTGCGTTATGCAAGTTACACCAGCATCATCTATTTTCTCACTAATTGGACCAACTTCATGACAGCAAAGACATTCATCCTGTGATGGCATAATTTCACAACTGTTACAGTCACACCTGTCAATATACAATAAAAAGTGGACTGAAATGTGAATATTTCTGATCTTTACCGCTAAATTTTCAATGAAAATGTAATTCAAATATATCCAAAAAATGTTTTGGTGGTGACCTGTGGGCGTTCTTTTTTTTTAATTACATAGTATACTCATTTCAATATACATGTAATAATTTCCATAATGACCAGTTCAATGTCATCGAGTGAAATAAAACTTATGCTTTTGTGGGCCATTAGCCTGTCCATGACTGCAAGCATCCCATTCCCCAGTGACAAAAAGAAGCAGTAGGCCTATGTAGATGTTAAGTTAAAGTAATTGTGCTCATATTTCTTTAGTGCAACTAGTGCAAATTTTAGTGATATTAGTTAAATAAAGGTGCAGATGTAGTGTAGTTTTAATAAGCCAAAGCCCTGTTGGCCCTACAGTAGGCGAAAGTAAATGAAGGGCAGGCCAAGTGCCCCCTCTTCCTCCCTAGTGGCTACGACCGAAAAGTTGAATTGACCATATTTCCATTATAAAAAATGTGAAAGACGCAAAATATTATATGGAAATTATACAGTCTATAAGAATTCTGAAAACGTACCATGTTAAGTTGTCGAGCCGGCCCTCGTCGATGTCTTCGACTTCATCATGTTCACTCTCTTCGTCGGAACTTGGTTCCTCATAATTTGAGCTTTGTTCGGTTTGATTTCGAAGTGGTTCAAACTGATATGGTCTTATTGATTCCGGTCGATGACTTTCTACTTCTTCGTCACTAAAATCTCCGATATCCATTCTTTTTTACTATTTAATAAAGTCAAATTGATCGTTCTAGAGTGTGTAACAATGGCGTCTATGTTTACAAATCCTCAACTGTGACGTAGTATCTAATTCGGGCACGCAGCTTATTAATTGTCGGCAATTTCCGTTAAAACTCGGGTATCAACAGATCGATCGATATTTCTTACCACTTTGCACGCTTATTGAAATACGCGTGTTTTACTGAGTTGGAGAATATACAAAACAAATGCAATTAAAATCAAACTCGAATATCGGAATAATGGTGACATTTCTCCTTTAATGGAATGTGAGGTCCAGTGTAGGGAGAAGGAATAATCAAAATCGATACAATACTGGCCGGCTACATGACGTTGGCATTTATCACGTGGTAGTGGCGTCATTAATATCTCATGAATATTTATGACCTCATGAATAAAAAAGTGGCTACGATTTTGCCATATGAAATATCTTGGTATGAGTTGGGGTTGATTTTTTATTCAAGCTGCCACCCGTTTTTATGAATGGTCAAAATGGGTTTATAATATTTTTGATGGCTTGTTTATTGTGTTCCTTTAAAAGAAAATATCAAATGGACGCCCTCTTGTATGCTCTATATCTCTTTAATCTGGGGTTGCAAATCCCTTAAGCCTTCCCCTTTAGCCTGAAATGACAGATTGGAGAATTGACAATGCGGTTATGATCTTTAAAGAGGCAGAAATTGCTTACACTTCTGGACCACCTTGGGGCATCCCGGGTTTTGGTTGGGTATAACACATTGTTCTTTGAAGAAAGTTTGTTTTTGTTTTTAAAAGCAGTCCATATAAAAATTAAACAGGAAGTGATTCATGCATATCAAAAACATACAAAACTGAACTTGTTTTCAATTAAGACACTGTTTGTACTTTTAAAATATAAATAACATAGATAGTACATGACATGATCTTTTGCAAGAGTTATCTTTCTTAGGGGTAAAATGTAAGCTTTTCTCAAAAATACGAATCTTGACTAACAAATGACTATAACGAGGTATCTAGTTTGATTGACTGATTGATTGAATGGTGCTTAACGTCCAGTGCAGACATTTCATACATATTCAGGACTAGAGCATGATAATGATGAGAGATGATCATTGAACCCTGCTTTGTACTAGACCGACACGATGAGCCACGTGCTAGCTCACGAAAGCAACAGTCCGCAGGGAGACGTGCCACTTTACCCAGACACATTATTCTGACTCTGGACCGACCAGTCTTTGCTCTTACTCCTAAATGTTGCTTGCTTAGCGAAGAAGCAGCAAATGCCCATTTTAATGTCTTTGGTTTGACACGACCGGGGATCGAACCCACGACGTTCCGCACTCGAGGCGAGAACGCTTACCATTACACCTTCGAGGCGGTCAGGAATCTAGTTTAAAAAATCATCTCTGGTAATTTTGTATTTATTCAGACTGCTATTTATACGTTCAATACGTGTTTTGTTCCGCCATGTTCGTATTCTCGAGATTGTTGTGGCTGCTGACCTGTGCACTTTTCTTTCGCTTCCTCTTTTAAACATTTTTTAAGTTACCCAAAATATTTTTGTATCTTGCAACTTTTTCAAGATAAAAGTATAGAAGGGACATTAACATATCATTTGTCAAATATCATAAAAATAATGATCTCACAAAAAAAGACTTCACAAGATCAACTTACAATAATGACCCACAATTATCTTATCATAGGATAAGCCAGCCAAAAAAGAGTATTTGCTTATCACTTGTTGAAGATATCAGTTTACGTATGAAATAGATAAAACGCCGAAACCATGAAAAAATATAGGTTTCACAACGAGTGGGAGAAAAATCGCAGGATATAAACTCTATTTATTAAACTTCAAATGAATATTAAGAGAGCCTCTGGCGATTTTATTTCCATTTTGAAATGATTAGCGATATATATCTCACACAAGTTGTAAAACCTGTTTCTCTTATCTATATGGCCGAATGTAAGCGCAAAGCAAATGTCGACAATCGTTTGCTTGTGACGTTATGAAGTAGAAATCAACACGACGTCACTAGTAAATAATGATGTAACAAAGCAAGACTTTTCCAAAATCAACCAATAGTAATATCACAAAAATAAATCTAATCAGAGGATAAGCCAATCAAATACGAGTATTTTGCATATCACTCAGTGATAAATTGGCAAGTCTTGGCATGTACTTCAAATATCAGTTCACGTAACAGAAATCCTAAAACATGACAAAATTATGTTTATTGCTAGATCATGTTTAAATGAAATAATATTAGTGTGTTAATAGCTATAATATTCGGATATATTCTTGAAATTTTGAAAAAAAATGGGAGATTTACAAACTAAAGGCTTTCTCAAAATGCTAAATAAGTTGCCTTTACCCAACTTTTCAGCTATTTCTATGGTTTCAGTCGTGTTCTCGGTTTAAAAATTCCTAAGCTTGTGAATTGGATATTAGTGTGTTATCAGCTGTAATATTCGGATTTATTCTTGAAATTTTGAAAAAATGGGAGATTTACAAACTAAAGTCTTTCTCAAAATGCTAAATAAACTGCCTTTACAACAACTTTTCCGCTATTTCAATGGTTTTACTCGTGTTCTCGGTTTAAAAATTCCTAAGCTTGTGAATTGGATAAAATCAAATGCGTTTCGAGAATATGATTAAAATAGATACCATAAGTAGTAATCGTCCTTACTAGCGATGAAAACTTAAGTTTTTTTTTTTATTTTCTGTTATAAATTAATCTAAGAATCAATGGCAAAGGGGTTGCTTTTTTCCCGTATGTGTCATTTTCCACTTGTAACTTTGTTGTTCTCGAAATTGCAATTTCTTTGGACCTTTGTTTGACACTTTGGTATTCATTCGCCGTTTCTTTTCTTTTAAGTGTGTCTTAGATCTAAAATTGTCACAACCACAAGTAACTCAAACGTTTGTAAAACGAGATTTAAACTGCTTATTATTTTTGAAGCACCGTGTTTACTGCTGTTTTTTTAATCTTTCTAGTAGATTTTATGTATAATGTATTTATCACATGTGTTTTTTTCCCTTGTATTGCTCAGTTGTTCCCATAGCTTATCTTTTACCCTGGCTATAAAATACAAATTGACGGGTCATTTGTTCATTTGTGTATCCCTAACAATTTTACATAATCAGAAGATGATATCATACTAAATTACCTGCAATGATAAACAACACTATAGTATGCTGGAGCAAAACCCACAAAACTACTGGTGACATCTGAAAATAAATAAGGTTTTTAAAATTAACTATCATTTTTGTAGAACTTTGTGACTAAAAGGAAGTTAACTTCTCATTTCCAACACCAGGCACCGGAGCAGTCTCCAGGGCTCGACCCACAGAGCTGACCCAACCCCAAACCCAGGTGACGGATATGGGAGGCGCTCTCGTCCTGGGGTTGTCAGGTTATAATACAGAAAGCCTGGCCGTGGATCATAGTGGGTGACGTGTTTGGAGAGTGCCACGCTCCTTGCACGTAAAAGACCCCTTTTGTAGTTTTCGAAAAAGAGT
>JARWCS010328826.1:0-12311 GCA_034783895.1 Geukensia demissa | reverse complement strand
GTGTTGTGTGTTCTATGTTTGTCTTTCATTTCATTTTGTTGGCCATGGTCTTGTCTGTCTTCCGACTTAACGATTTCAATCTGCCCCTTTGGTATCTTCGAATTCCTTTTAAAGACTTTTTGTTTTTAATGACCATTCAATTTGGGTTTTCTTGCAATATAGGTGATATCCTCACAGTTAACAGTAATAGTAGTCCAGATGTGGGGTAAACTCACTCAAACGCCAATGATCATATTACTTTTATATTCAGCCAGATTTTAAATCGAATGTAAGATATTTATGTCAAATAAACATAAAAAACGGATCTTTGAGCAGAGCACAAATAATCCACATGTGTGATTGCGTCGTGCGAAATTGCTGAATGCCATTGCATCTTTTGTTTTATCCCTTTACGGTTAGATTGTAAGTTCCGACATGAGGACATATAGAATATTGTTTGCGACGGCGGTGGTGTTAACATTGTAATTCAATATTTAAGAGATGACCTACATGGTCTTTGGACCTCGATATTTGGTATCAGTTACATCATGATAAGCAGAGCCTAATAGTTTATCCGTCATATGCTCCAAGACTCTCGTTTATTTATTCAAAATCACGTAAAGTTTAAATGTTCAGTTTATTTTGCCTTGATCCGGTGGGCTCATGTTTTTGATATTTGGTGGCAGTTTCATCTTAATTCGCAGAGCCCAAACCCATAACTTTCTTACATCTCAATCACGAATGCGCGATACTACGTTATATATTTTCTTTATTAATTATAATCTCCATGTTTCAGTGTACCTAGGTTCTAAGCATTTGGTATGCAGTTGAATCTGAAAACGTTTAACACAACACAATCCCATATTACCGCGCAAAATAGTTGCATCTTATTGAGTAAAACAGGAATGCTTATTTTTCTTCTGGCATCTTCAAGTCTGATCCCTACATCATGCTTGAGTATTCATGTTTTAGACAATTTATGTGCTGTTACAATATGATAAGTACAACTAGAGATCTACTTATTTTATGTTTCCTCTGTTCAGTTATCCATGAACAATTAGTTTTCGCACAAAGTTTACTTCGCATTTTCCATTGCGTTGCATCTTTATGACTAGCGTCCAGATCCTACCTGTTCAACGACCCTGCCTTCTTGACAAGCTAAGAAACAGGCAATAATCATACTGTGTCCACATTTATTTTATTGCAAATTAATTCTATGTCTTTATCCTTTTTTTTTGAAGAATTAGACAATTGTAAGTCATGTAAAGTAATCTGCAGGGAAGATCGAAAAGAGTTGGCAGACAAAGGTAGGCTTGCTATCTATAATAAGTAATAAAATATTTTCCAATAGAGTTTTTATAGGTGGCCAGCTGCGCAGGTTTAATCATATTCTAAAGGGATATTGCCGTTGAATTACACGTATTCATGATTTATATAAATCTAATTTAACAATTGGTAAATTAGTATATGTAAATAATTTCTTCAAATAAGGGCGGTGTTGTTTTTATTAACCAATACATGCTATGATTTCTGACATTATGGAAATAAACTAAATTCTGCAAATATTCAACATGTTTTAAATCTTAACATGTTTGTTCATTTCATAAGGCTTCTTTTTGAAATTACAATTTAAAACCATGGGGCTGTTTGACCGGTACCAATGACTTAAAATTGGGTTTTTATTGTTCAGATGTTACAACAATAACTAATATAACAATTGATGCATCATGAAATTTTCATAATTAATAATTATGAAATATTGGACGTAAGTACCGGCTGTTCTGATATTAAATCGGTATGAATGTGTAACATTGAATTAGTTTAAACAAGAAATCTTTCCCTATTGGAGTGTTCATTATATTGGAATCTTTATTTTAAAAAAATCATGGTCTTTAATATAAACCATTGTTACAGTTATTAAAAACAGATGACGTTAGAATATCAAGACTAATACTATTGAAATTGCATGATATGATGTTTACACTATTTCTAGGCTGTGACCTGAAACCGGATAGAGCAGCATTAAAATCAGGTCGTTGGGGACTGAGGACTAAATTGTTCGGAAATAAGGTTTGGTTTTAACAGTAAGTTAAAATACTTTGTTTCTAACAGAAAATTAAAATACTGTTTCTAACAGTAAATTAAAATGTATTGTTTCTAACAGAAAATCAAAATACTTTGTTTCTAACAGAAAAAAATACTCTGTTTCTAACAGTTAATTAAAATACTTTGTTTTTAACAGTAAATTGAAATATTTTTATGCAAAATAAATGGATCAGCATATTGTGTAAAATGTAGCTTTTCACAGAAGTGGCGATTTGAGGGCAATCTCAATGACTTTTCTTTTTCATTAAATTTAAATACTGCAAATTACTTTTTTAATTTATAGAATATTGACATTATATTGCCATTTTAAATGAAATTATAATGTATTATTACTTGCGGGGACGATAATTTGATATTCATACGTACACAACTTTTAATGAAAAGTAAACCACTATGTGTTGCAAATTAAAAAAGGAATAAAGTACAATGTTTTTATTATCATATTTTTGGTGGCTATATTTTTTTGCTATAATTTATTTGAGATTATTTTTCTTTTTACAGAACGGAAAATACCTTGGATTTGGAAATAGATTCTTTGGCAAACTTAAAAAAGATGAAAGATAAATAAACCGAACAGAGAAGATAACAAAAATTGTTTAAAATTTACTGAAATAAATTCTGTTCGATATCAAAAATGATTTTTGTTTTGAAATATTATGTTGAAGCCCAAAGGAAATTAATTACATTTATTACCTGTAATAAACACAATTTTGATAGGCACGGTTCCGAACTCCAGAGAATGAAACCCTTCCGTAGCTACTAAACTTCCTCGTTTTTTAAAGGAGTTCGTAGACTCTGAACCTCTGATATTCTGGTATTGTTTGCCCGTGGATTTGTTTAATCCTTTTCCGCATTTCTTACATTGCAATTGGCACTCGGGCACAAATAACAAACCTGTAGTCCAGTGGCTGTCTTTGTTCAATTAGTCATGTAATGTTATTTAATCACCATTTTTCAATAAATTAGGTCGATTGTCGTGTTTTATGAATAGTTACACATTTTGCATTTCGGGGCGTTTTACAGCTTCAGTTTTAGTGTGGACTCTGGTTCATTGTTGAGGGCCGTAATGGGACCTGTAGAAGTTTATATTCGGTTGTCATTTGGTGGGTGGCTGTCGAAAAAAAAATAGAAAAGCAATGCCTCCCAGGGTTTTTATTGCTTTTGTGCTGGTAAATACATTCAACAATTAAGTTGATCAATTATATTAGTATGTCTTCCATGTTGTGTCTTGCATTATTCTGTTGTCATTGATGATTTCGGTTTCGGCAGGACATTTTACATATATACAGGTATGACATAATTTAGTTATCACTCATTATATATATAAGATTTCGGTTTATGACTTGACATTTTACATATATACATGTATGTTCGACTTATTCAGAGCGATTATATACTTGTGACAGAATGGAAGAAATTAGTTACAACAAAAGTTCAAAAACAGATATGCAGTGCATTTTCACAAAATAATTCATAATGAAGTCAGAAAGTGTCTGGTAACAACTGCTAAAGTACATGTATTGAAATTCAATAACTTGGCTGAGCCCTGAGTACTGCTATACAAATCAAATTCGCAATGTGTTTATTTCACGACCAATATATTTCATTGATTTTTTCTAGGATTTTGATTTTATTGTATTAAAAATTTAACTATTAAATTCTTACACTTTTTTGTTCTGTGGCTGTAGTATCTTGTGTTGTCCTTTAGCAAATCTACAGGTACTTCATGTTCATCAGTTGCAATCACGTTTATTCATGTATGTTTTATGAATTATGGTAGAACTGAAATAATAAAGTAAATGATCAATAAATGCACAAAATGTATGTATCCACAGATGAAGAATATTGATTAAATAATACTTTACCATTCCAAAACAGAAAGAAAATATTTACTGAAACATAATTTACATTGTCCTTTCTCATTATTTTTCGGAACTTCTTTTAGGAATTCTTCACAATTGAAATACCACGTTTAATCTCAGCTAGTAAAAACAAATACAGCCATGACAGTAAATCAGGCTTTTAGTGTTTTCCTGTTATCTCTGTTTACTGTTAATACACCAAGTCAAATGACAATCACCCAGTGACCCCTGCTGAAAATGTCATGGTGAAAAGAAATACACCCTAAGTTGTCCCTTCTAAATGAATATAACAATTCAATCATATTTTGGCGTAAAACACCAATCAATCAATCAATCAATCAATTTATTTCACAAAGCAATGATCACCCCAAACCTATGAAAAAGAGAAAAATTTTGAATTTGCTCCTGGAAGATAGACTTTTTTCTATATTAAGCACTCAAACTCTTATTTTGGTAATGATATTGTAACTGTATCTGTACAGTACAGTGCATTGTAATTAAAATGTAATTGAAATATCAACATCAAAGTATTTGTACTTCAAATCATGGGCCGACATAATTCCTACATTTTCTACTATGCAGATATCAGGAATTCTAGATCTGTAGACAGTAAACCCAGTAGAATTTGGTCACCATTTTGTTCTAATTAAGTCGTTATTTGTATATTCATCTCTAGTGGTATCTACTTGTACATATAAGTTGCTCAGATCTCTGCAGGGCTGAAAAACCAACAAAAGTGTAATAAACAATATCATGCATGCAATTTTAAATAAATATAAACTGCATTTTATTGATCACAAAATATTTAAAAAATCATAATTATAGAAGAAAAAGTGTTAATGGGACAATTCTTGGAAAACGGGAAGTACGCATATGACAGACCTGAATAGGAGAGACGCCGTACAACTCGCCCTAATATTCTCATTCAGACCAAATATCAAATCGTTCCAACATAAACAAGCTAAAAACTCTTAGAGGAAAATTAACTATCTATTTGAACTATAATTGAACTATACATCTGGGGGTAGATCTTATTGCCCCGTTGTCTAAATATTATTTTCTTAATATTTTGAATGGTCCAAACAGGAAATTCTTTCTTATACTTAGTCTTAAAAGAGAACCACATGCAGCCCCTCCCCCCATTTCCCTGGATGTCCCTGCTCCATGTCAAACAGCCTCTTATTAGAAATTTATTGTCTACTGTTTTCACCGTTGCAAGTTCACATTGTGACAAATATTGCAAAAATTAAGTTTTGAGCATTGCCGGGTAAAAATAGAAATGAAATTGAAAACATGAGAAACTTGTATAGGGGTTAAGATGGCCTATAAAAATACTATGTCCACTTGTGTCGGTATGTCTGGTTATTCATTTTCATAATCTGCTTTACCCAATTATTCGTATCGATATAAAGGATGATACTTACCATTTTCATTCTATTTCGCTTCAAATCCCCGCAATGCCTTGTGTTAATTCAAACGATCGTAAAATGCGCCTGCGTAAGATAAAGCGTTTATCTCCCTTCTAATTCATCCCGCGAAAATACAAATAGAATTAGGCCTAATAAAAGATATTAGATACACCAATAGCATATATATTCTGGAAACATCTATGCAAATAATGGTCTACGAAGAACTCTTATCAGATGTTTGATTATTGTTGTGTTTAGTTGTTCATTTATATATTTTTTCAAAAAGGGGGGAGGGGGTTAATGAATTTTAGAAAAAAAAATTAACAACCAAAATACAAATATATGCAACCAAATAGTAAATGATATATATTATTATAATGGACTGGTCCTAACCTTTAAATTTTGAACAAAAATTTGGTGTTACATCGAGGAACAAGTCAAGAAAAATTTAAAGATGTTTTCCAACGAGAAATAGACGTCAGACAGACGTCTTTAAGGCGCCAGAAAACGACCTTTTACAGAGGATTTCTGACGTCAGAAAGACGTCAAAACTGTGTACTTTTATGACGTCGAACTGACGTCAAATAAAGACATCTGTTGACGTCAAAACAACATCCGTTTACGACGTCTTTATGCCGTCTGGAAATAACGTCTTTTTGACGTTGTATTCTGGTTATTTGATGTCATGACCAAACATCAACGAAAAAAATACGTCTTTCTGACCTCTTTTGCCTGCTGGGATATGGTAAGGCCTGGACAAAATATCTGCATGTTTCCTGCTACTTGACTGAACCTTTTAATACATGTATTTTGAAATTTTAGTCTATTTAACTGTTTTGCAAAATTAATATTGATAATAATACATGTTATTTGTGTTTTGAATTGATTTAAGAGGCTAGGAGTGGTTGGCATATTTTTTAAAATTTGCAACAAAAATCACCAAATTTAGATGAAAATACAGAAAAATAATCACAGCATTGAACATTGCAGAAATTCATTGCTCATGCATGGAATTGATATTGAAAATCTGGAAAACTTGTGATTTTTCAAGATAAGTTTCATGTTTTTTTTGGGGGGGGGGGTGTGGGTGGGGGAGTAGCAGAAAATTGCATATACATTTTTGTTTGGTCTAAAAAAGATAAAAGCAAAATTAAAAAAAAGTAAATAGAAATTAATGAAATTTTACTGGTTTTCCTATTTTTGGCCTCAAGCATGTCTGATAAAATGTAAAGGTAAATCCAGAAAAGTGCTTTACACACGGGAATTTGGCTTTCAAATATTTGTTAAAGAGGTGTCTTTCTGGCATATATTCCATATTCTTTCCTTTGAATACATATTCTATAATCAATGTATTATTTTGAAACTCGCAATTCTCTCTATAAAAGTACAGTTTTTTCCAAAAGGTTGAAGCATGGTAATGCAATCATGCAGAATTATCACTCATTATGCGTTTAAAGTTTTTTTTTAAGATTCTTAGTTTAAAATTTCCCATTATGCTTCAAATTTGGCAGTCACTTATAGTTTAAATCGACCGTACCATTCTTTAGAAACTTTCTAGGGAAATCACTAACAATAACTATTTATTATACCCTGAAACAAAGTAGGGGGGGGGGTATATATAGGAATCAACCTTTCTGTCTGTCTGTCCATCGTTCTACCTTGTAAGTGCATCTCCTTAAACCATTCAATGGATTTCAATGAAACCATACATGAACATTAGACACGATATGTAGATATGCACATAGGATGGAATTTCATCTCCAAGGGCAGATAATCCATGGAGGGAGCAGTCCAGCAGGGGTATATTTTGTGAATTTTGCTCTCAGTATGTTTTGTTTAATCTTTTCATTTAAATGCATATATTAAATATTAAATTTTATTTTAATTTCCAGAAGAGGAAAGGTCTTCTTGGATCAAAAGTGCAACGACCATTTTCTGTACTTCATACACAAAGTTTGGCCAACATAAAGAAATCATACAGTCCACAAAAAGGTGATAAAAGGAGGAGCAGTGAAAAAGAACAGCTTCATTCTGATATTGAAAATGAACCACCAAGGGAAGTAATCATACCTGAAACAGGGAATCCCGAAATAGGAAAAGAAAACTGCATAGAAGGGGAACGAAGAAAAAGTCATCGTAGATCAAATACTTACTCTAAAATGCCAGATTTAGAAATGTCACCAATTGGTCTTCCACCAGGTACAGGGAAGAAAACAGATAGTAATGATGTTTTGCATAGCACTGTTAGATCTGATGTAGACTCTCATGTTTCTCCTCATGAAATAGATGTCAGCCAACCAAAACTTCAATGTCCTAAAACTCCTGAAAATCAAATTATTGGATCAGTTCAGAAAGAAACAAAAGGATTTGTCTCACCAAATAGTTTCTTGCAGGACTCTCTGTGCATGCAGAATGACAGTTTGAATGGTAAACATGTAAAGGAGAATTTGTCTAATCTTGGGGAAAACCCCATTCCAAACCAGTCAAACAAAAACCAGAAAATGTTTTTAAGTCCCGAAACCTTTTTAAAAGATTTGAATTCTACATTGGACAATGATAGAAAAGAGAAGCAGGCGGATAACAGTGTTCCAAGTCCTGATACTGTTTTAAAAGGAGCAATTCCTCATGACATCATGCTCAAACAGTTAGATACAGTTAAAACAGAACTTCAGAAAAAGAAACCAGTTTTATTAGAATCAAAAGTACAAAATTCTGCTAATATTACTTCAAGGCCACAGGTTAATATTGAAGAACCACCAAAAACTAATATCAGACGAGAAACTTATACAAAGACAACCACTAATATTGCCAGCAGAAGACAGTCTTCGATTGGTACACGAAATAGAAATACATGTAGACATCGGTCGTCTATTGATACCTATGGTAAAACTTCAGAAAATTCCAGCAGACGTCAGTCATCTATTGGTACCCAAGGTAAAACATCAGAAAATTCCAGCAGACGACAGTCTAATACTGGTTCTGGTGATAATATTTCAAATAATGCTTGCCGTCGTGAAAGTTTCTTGAAAGGAGTTGGAAAAACAAATCCTTTTGTTCAAGTTCCGGAAGCATGTACATCTAGTCCACGACGTACAACTTTTACTGTCAAGCAAAAACAGAACACTAAAGCAAAGCAGGATAGATGTGTTATACCTCAAGATGATCAAGAATATTCAAAACAAAATGGCCACCAGCATGTAGAAAAAGACATAATAACAACAGAGAAGATAATCCAGGATGACATGGAATCAATTTCTACAACTAAGTATACTGAGGTCATTGATACATACACATCTACAGTTGTTAGTGGATCGGTACTTCCGACACCTGTCCTATCCCACACAACAAGCAGTTATTGTACCACCACAACCAAAACAGAAATTTCAAAAACTGTTGATTCCAGTACTGTAACTAAAAATAGAACTTTGCCAACCCCCGAGAGAACACAATGTGGGAAACAATTATTTTCTCCACACACTGGGCAAACCTTTCATAGTAGAAGTTTTAGTAGTGGGGATAATGTTTCATTTGGATCACCACGTCGTCTGCCTGATAGTCCTCTAGCAGCTGTTGTGACAAAGCGAGTGTCATTGACTGTAACCAAAGAAAGGCCATCAGATGCACTTCTTGAGCAGACGGAAAGACGATTGTCAACATGTCTGTTTGGACAAGATGAGGAAAATGATGAAAATATGGATGACGATTCTTTGGAAGACAAACCTTTGGGAAAAAAGGACTTTTCTATCATCAAAGAAGAATCTGAAAACTGTTTTACACCACTCGTTAACAAAAACTCGGCAAAGTGTAATATGAATGAAGTAGATACACCGATGAGAGAAGCAGGATTTTCTGAAATATCATTTGCTTGTAAAGACATAAAAGTCATCAATCACTTGCAGGAAGAAAATGAATCAAAAACCAAAGAATCGATAAAGTTCACACAGGAAGAACGTGGGAATGAGGACTTACTGTCTCAGTGTAATACTGCAGAATTAAAAGGCAAAGTTGCTCCTGAAACAGACACACCATTAAAGTTTGCTTCTAAGGAAGATAGAAATGAATACATGGATACTCCATTGAGGTGTCTTGTTGAAAAAGAAAACGTCACACAGCTAAATTGTAAAAACTGTAATATTGATACGCCAATGAAAGATCTTGATTTTGATGAAAAGACCAGTGGAAATGATACAAAGTCAGTAGGGAAGTTAGAAATCAGCCATCTTGACAGCAGTCTTTCTTCAGGTAATGAGAACAAAAAGGAAAACAATGTTGAGTTAGTGAAAGATGAGAGAAACATCAAATCAGATGATCAAACAACTTTTTTTGAAGCACATGACACAACTGATCTAAATTTAGATACTCCCTTGCGACATCTGGTGAATCAGAACCAAAAGAATGTTCATGATTTAGAAAATGCCAAAGGAAAACGGAGATCATTTTGGGATAAACCATGTGATCTAAGCGTGACGTTTGAAAATTTAGATACACCATTGAGGGAAGCCAATGGAAGGAAAGGTTTAATTATTAATGATGAAGAGAAATCAAAACATAGACGGTCATTCTGGGAAAAACCAGATGAATCATTGTCGACCCCGGTCGTCATTAAAGGTATGAACAATTCTGGAAATGTTAGTGGTCATGATGAAAAAGATAGCCTACATGTTGAAAATACATCATGTGAGAATGACTGCAGTAAAAAGGGTAAAACTGAGTGTATTGAAAATAATACCAGTTTTCCAACAACACCATATCATCTTTTACCAAAAGTTCCAAATCCAGATAATTCTAGACGATCAACCCATGTTGTAGAAAATCCAAAAGTCATCAATCTGAATGACGTACAGAAGAAAAAGTTGTTTTTAGACCAGGACTTTTCTGAATCTTTAAATGAGGCTGAGGAAGTAGCTTTAAATGAACAGTGTAAGACAGATATTGTTTCAAACAACATTGACATTACTACAGGTTTTACAGTTCAGCAAGCACAGGAGAATTGCAAAATTATACCGGAACATATTGAAAAAGACAAGGTAATTGTAAGAAAAGACACAAATATTTTGACTGAAAAATCCAAATCTGAGACTGTTGATGAAAATTGTATGAAAATTATTGAAAAACAGCAAGTATCAAATGACTTTACAAAGTTGAAACAACAAGAAAAAACAAAAGAGGAAAAGCAAGATCCTGATCCAAGTGGGTTATTCTTTATATCTTGTTCTCCCACCAAGCCTGTTGATAAACCAATAGGACGAACTGTTACAAAACCTTCAGTCACAAAACAACCAATCAAACCAGCTGTTAAAGCAGTTAAGAAGAACATTAGTCCAAAGCGTCCATTGAGTAATGCCAAGAATCCTGAGAACAAAAGGCGGAAAACGGACGAAAATATTCCATCAAAATCCGCTGCAGTGGTACAGTCCACTGAAAGAAAAGCCACAGTTGTAAAGGTGCAACCAGAAAGAAAACAGACAACAAATAAAGGTAAATACATGTAAAGAGGACAATATTATAAAGTGGGAATACTTCAGTTTTAAGGATATAACTCTTGTAAAAAGAATTCAATGATACCAAGGTGGCAGATGGAAATAGTTAAATCAGAAGACAGACACGACCTTGGCCAACAAAAAAGAAACGAAAGACAAACATAGTACACACAACACTACACTGAAAACATGGAAAACTAAAGGTAGAGTTACACGAAACCTACAAAAACTAAGGTGATTCTTGTGCTCTGGAGGCGTAACCAGCTTCTGCTTCACCAGTGGCACACCGCCGTGATATGCAGTTAACAAAGCGGTGTTAACCCACAATAGATATTCACAACCGGTATAGGAACGGATTTGTAGTCACGACAGTGGGAAAGTTTCCATTGTCATTTGCGAAACGGATATTTCTTTCCGGTCAACTAAATCATGTTGGCGACCGAACAATTTCCGGAGCAATGAATTTTTCCTTGAAAAACCCTTTGTTCAGTAGCTTTCTTGTCAGCTTCAACCCTTTTTTACACAGGGAGAACCAAACGAGTAAAATTGATTCTAAATGAATTCTCTTTAACACCTATGCAATTTATAAATGATTGATATCTTGGTAGTTGCATAAAAAATATGCTTTATATGAGAATTGTTTCAAATTAAGGCATTTACTAAACATTCCAATCGACGAAAAATATAAATGGAAGCTGTTGGGCTTTATCAAGCTGACAAAGTACGTTTGTCATCAAAACTCACAAATCGTTAGGTCGTACATTTCCGGGGGCTCCACCAATGTCGTCTTGAGACATTACTTTGAAAATGGCCTAGATAAGAGAGAGAAATGTCTTACTGAATGTTTACTTTTATCATCACCTGTAAATAATTAAAATCTCAAAAGAAAGTGGCTTGGGCAAGAAATCCTACTGTTATTGAAAAACGCTCAAATATGATTTATAAATATTGAAAAACGCTACAAATTTATAAATATTCATCAACAGTTCAAAACAATCACGTTTTTCCAACAAACACACTGAAACACGTTTGTGAATATTTATTTATCACAAAGAAAGGACATGAAACGTGATTTTAGTTCACATAATACCGAAGAACGTGAAAAGACCAATAGTTATGGAACGATATTTCAATTAAGATAGGAAGTACGTTTTTTTCTAAAACGTTTTTTTAGCTTGATGTCGAAAAAAGCAAGTTACATGAACAGAATAAAGATGTAAGATCTAACAACACCAATGGTGATAATATCAGATTAATACATGGTAATTTTCATATCACATGTATTATCAGCACTAGGTCCATGTCAGCCCAAGAGCCGAAGGCTGATAATACATGTGATATGAAAAATGACATGTTATGATCTTTTAATCATATGCTTCAACAGTGGAGAAAAAAATGCTGTATACTCATATTTTTTTATCTCAAATGACAACATTTTTAACTGTTTTTTTTCAAACTCGCTTTCCTTATTTCTG
>JARWCS010328816.1:0-12312 GCA_034783895.1 Geukensia demissa | reverse complement strand
CATTGTACAAAATATCACTTTGTTACTATATTTAGGAAATAAAGTCAACAGGAAATGGTCCAGCTGCAGTATAAATGGCATATCTTCATTTACATTTTTAAACGAAGTGCAATTATATATAAAAATAAAAAAAAACATGGGGGGAATGTTAGAGAGACTGCAATTCAGCCACCAGAAAAACAAGAGGAATTTTCATATCTACAGTTCAACACACGACCATCAGCAAGAGTGGAATACCACTTCTTGTAAAGAGCTCCAAATCGCCCCAAAACAAAAAATCGTTTTGACCACTCCAAATTAATTTATAGTTCTTAGGATTCGCTCGCTTCAAATATTATGGGTTCAAAATTTCAAGAAAACTTTACTCCCTTCATTTTTATCCCACTTTTTAGACATTTTCACTGTTATTCCTAAATATGAAAATAAAAATTTGATCGCTCGCTCCTAAACAATACAAAAATGAAGGGGGAAATTTAAACTGCTGTTTTCCTATCAATATTTGAGGTTGCACTCCAATATTTTGCCATTTCAAAAAAAAATAAAACAAAAAATTTCGCTCGCTCGCAGCTTTATTTATTACAAAGAATCCGAAGAACTAGAAATAAATTTGGCCTTATACGTAAAATAATACTGCTCTTACCTTAATGTTATCAAAAATGTACGTGTAACAAACAAAAATATTAAACACAAAGACGAACCTATGACCACAATGCCTGACTTGGGACAGGCACATGAGACATGTAATGATATTAATGACATTTTAAATCAAATATTTTGTATTCTGACCATAATTGACCAACTGACGATTAAAAATATCTGGATGTTCTATAAGAAATTAATGTAATAACATCGGAAAATATCGGTAAACTTAGGAAAATAATATTATTTTGTAATAACTCTATTGATTATTAAAAGTTTGCTGGTATTTTTCTACTAAGAAACATTATTTTTAATAATTAATGAAGGAAAATCAATTTCCACTCATTAGTTAAAAAATAGAAATATTTGACCACTATTTTTTAAGTTATTAATACCTTAAATGAATATTTTTTTTTGCTTAAATACTTAAAAAGTAGGTTTGTATGTTGTTGTTTATGTAATATAAAAATATGAGATGTGCATGATTGTCCATGAGACAGCCACCCACTTAATGACAGTAGAATTTAAACTTCTACAGGCCCTTAACAATGAACCATACCATAACGGAAGTGTAAAAGGCCCCGAAATACAAAATGTGAAGCTATACATAAAACAAGACAATCGACCTAATCTAATGCAAAAATGGTGAATATATAACAATAAATGACTAATAAAACAACGACAACCACTGGACTACAGGTTCCTGGGTTGGGACAGGCACATTATGTGGCGGGGTTTCCTTTGTTATCGTTATACCTTGCATTTAAAATGTTATTGATTCTTAATTGATTTTTAAGTGAATTTCGAGTAGTTATGTTCGTTATGAAATCATTAAATGGCGACAGAGCCCAATCATAAAGATTTGTTAAAGTATCGATACAACAATAAAAAACTTTAGATCCGGATTTTTAAAATAGTTTATCTCCAATTTGTCCTTGAACACTATAGCACATTCTAGTATCATTTTGGTTTCCATACTGGTTCCCCACATCCGTACATATTGTTCGATTTCGGATCGACAACAGTTGTGCCCATCTGAAATGTATATGAATAGAAAAATCCACTTAGGTTAAATGTTATCAACGAAAGTAATTTCTGTTTTGGATTGATATATTTAATTTTTTTTGCAGCTGCAGAATAGCAATAGTCAAATAATGTACCAAATAGACAGTAAGAAAAACTTCTCACCAGCTTTTATTAATTGTTCGAAAATATAAATAATACAGAACCACATTTTTATTTAGCATATATAAGTGATGTGTTAACTTGTTCTTAATACGCCATACAATTATTCGAAAGTTAAAGACCATTAAAATATATGTGAACCTTGTGGTTTAGTGGTTTTATCATTCTCTATTTTACTGACCTGCAAGACTGGGAAACAACAAGAATCTGTCTTATACCAATCCGCATAATTATACTTCATGTGTTGGTTCACTCAACTTTAACCTACTTTGCATTTGGTAAAATGAATGTTGCATTCTCTCAAATATCTCCTTGGTAAGTCCAGTGTAGAATACCCATGTGCGAGATCAAAAGTGCATAGTCCAAAGAGACAAGACAAATTTGAAACAAACTAAAAGATAAAACGAAAACAAAAGGAACAATGGCTTGGAATCCCCGAACTTTACAAAACAGGAGTGAGATCTTGTGCTCTAGAAGGCTAAGCATCACCTGTCTTGCGTGCAACACCTGTCGTGGAATCCTTAAACTGTAATACGGGTTAACGTCAATCCGAGAAGAGATCAACTTATAACCATAACTAGTATAGATACACTTCAACCAATTCGTGATGGTGACCAGAGAATTTTAGGAGAGACGACTTCAACCTTGATTGGATTTATCCTTGTAGTAATTTATGCGACAGCTTCAAAATCTGCCAAGAATGTAAATGGTATTGAAATACAGCTACATGTGCAATGCATCAAAGATATATATTCTTATTTTAAATATAGAGCACTTGATTACAAACAGTCATGTGTCACATCCAGAAAGACACTACACCTTAAATTAAGCGAACTGTTTGAAAGTTCACCACGGTTGTATAATTGAGTGAATAGCACCACCACAGAGGATGACAACATAGTGTTGTCCCTAAAACGTGGCTTCTGTAAATATAGTTAGGAACTTGTAGATTGTTTTCTATGAATTGATTATAACGATGAAAGATTGGTTGAAAATTTGTTTTAGATATTAATTTTCTCTGAGCAAAGTCAACATTCTTCTAGATATTGTATGGTCACCATATAAAAGTTGTAAAAAGCAAATAATAAGTTTTTTTTTTAAGTTTTTGCCTTGCGATCAAATATTTATGGAAATGCAATGATCAATGTTAGATGTAATGGAAAAAAATTAGGTCAAATTTAATATTAATCCCAAATTTATAAAAAAAAAAACGAGAACAACTTTCAAACAACTTGCATTAAAATTTAAAAAAAAAATAAAGTCTTTTTTCTTTCTTGAATTACAGCTTATCTTTCTGGGTGGCTGTATTACAGAGGGTCATGTTATCATCTTGAAATGGACGTCTATATGAACTGGAAAGACGCGCAGGTAATTATACGTGGTACAAAACAGTTGGCATGATCAACGAAAAGCAAGAAGTCAAAATTACTTAAAAATCCAAATTGCATATAGGAAATGCTTGCCGAGAATTGCTGACTGTTTGTTAAAGAATTTGAAGATGCAAGGGCAAGCTATGTAAATGCAACTACTGACTAACCGATTGATCTTTACTTGCCGTTTGTATTTGCACAAGGGTGTTTGGCAAATTTCGAAGGTAAATCATCAGTTCTGCAGATCGTAAATAAGCAAATCACCGAAAGGAGTACAGTAGGTACGTTAAGGCCCATATATAGTTGGCCAAATTTTAGATTTTGTGACACAATAATAAGTCGTTGTGGAAATGCTGTTTTATGGTGGTCTTTTAATAATTCATTAGTTTTTCTTGTATACTTTTCGTCATTTCGACAAAACGAAAGGGTATATTAGACTATTTCAACAAGAATTTAACTTTTTCTGTAAAATACTGAATTTTTAGAGATGTTTTGTTCAAAATAGTTATGATCGCACAAAAACATCACGGAGATATTTAAACCAAACATTTGTTTTTGATAGATCTTTAATTGTGCAAAGTTTGGTTGTGATGTTTTTGTGCGATCTATTAAAATCGAGAAAATTGTATCAAATAATGTATGGTAGTAAAAGGTATAAATAAATAGTAATTAGTGTGTGTTAAAGGAAGATGGGACATTAACAATAGTTATACGATAACGCGTAAAGAGATGAACAATCGGACAAAAGTATATTTAAATGATATCTGAAAATTATATAAATAATAATTTATGATGATGTATACATATATGTGTTTTTAATATATATTGTGCAAGTTTCTTAGTAAAGCCTTTAGTAAGAGATGTGGAATCATAGAAGATATATTTTGTGAAGAATCACATGCAATTTACGTAACTGGAACTTGGTAAATTTTATTACGTGACTCCTTATTTTATTTCATAAAAACAAAATAATATATCTTAATATGAAACCCCCTGTACCTTCTCTTTTTCCTAAATAAACAAATTGTGTCAATCAGAAGATATTCACTTTATAAAACGGGGTGTTAAGTCAGTTGTTATGGGAATGGGAAGTTAATTTTGTATGTTAAATGCAATTCATATTTGAGCCAAGGAAAAATTCCTCTTCAGTCTTTTATTTAACAGACAAAATTTAAATATGTTTATTAATACGATCTTTAAAAAGGAATTCGAAGATACCAAAGGGGTTGACAGAAATCGTTAAGTCGGAGGACAGACAAGACCATGGCCAGCAAAATGAAACGAAAGACAAACATAGAACACACAACACTGCACTGAAAACTAAAGCTGGAGTAACACGCAACCTACAAAAACTAGGTGAGTTCCGGTGCTTCGGAAGGGTAAGCAATTCTTGCTCCACTAGTGGCACCCGTCGTGTTACTCAATAGTCAAAGCCGGTGTATACATGGTATAGTCACAATCGATGTTAGTCACAACCGGTATAGGAACGGATTTGTATTCATTACAGTCGGAAGATATCCATTGTCAACTGTGAAATGGATATTTCGTAACGGTCAATAAAAAAAATGTTATTTGTAGGCTATTCGTAAAGATATGTTATAGTAATTAATAATGACATATACGTGTATTTTAAAAAATTTTTTAGTTGTTATATGTGTAAGGTAATGTCTAAGGTAATCAACAATAAAAATGTTTACTTTGTGTTTAATTTCTTTAAACACATGATGTTTTTAGGATTTTTGTAAAAATTATAATGGAACCCTGGCAGTAATAGACAACAAAGAAGAAAATGAATTTGTGGCTAAACACCTAGCTGCATTAGAAAAAGACCAAAGAAAATCTGGCAGTGGTGATGGAATAAACAGTGAGTGCGTTTTTTCTAAATCAGGATTGCAAACGAAATTAGGTTACTTCTCGCCGTTGGTTAGCTTTTGTATATTGAAAGAAAAAACATTATAAAGTAATGAAATTTATTGAAAATACGTACAAGTATTGCAAGTTGAATAAAGAATTTAGAGTTTTATTTTTTTTTGTCAAATGAACGTGAAACTTTGATATTAACGGTTATTTTTGTACAGTAGGCATCGTGATTTATTTACAGCCGATTACTGGATAGGCGGATCTGACGCAGAGAGAGAAGGGACATGGAAATGGCAACCCAGCGGAGCTTTAATCACGTATTTAAATTGGAATGTGCTTGCGAATGGCAGAATGGTAGGAAAGGGTGGCATTTCAGAAAACTGTCTAGAAATGTTAGTTCGGTCAGATCGAGTAGGTAGATGGAATGATGACACGTGTACAAAGAGATCGCCATTTATTTGCGAAGCACGGTAAGCTTTCTTCATATATGTACAAGGTTTTCTTTACACAAATTCAATATTAAACAAAAAAACACAGCACAACATCAAGTAATGAAATATACATCTATTTTTTTAACGAGTTCTGTGCTACAGGGCCGATCATCGGCCCAAAGTTATACTCCTTTCAGTGCCAGAGGGCCGATTCAAATCTTGTTGTTTCTACGACATCACAGTACTAGCTTCATTGTGACGGCAAAGCGTGACGTTGGTTTTCGAAAAAGAAAGGCACATACATGTGATAGGGTTCTGTGCAAATTCATTTATACCGAGTGTCACAGAAGACCTTGTTTAAATCAAATTTAAGTCGATTTTCCTTAAAACTGCTTCGGTTGAAATATTTTTGGAAGTAGAAAACTAATTATTTATACATATTCGACTAGTAAGATCGGCTGTGAAAATCAACTGTTTCAATCTAATAGTTCATCATATGTTATGAAATAGGACGACGTACACCTACGGTCTAAGCCATTAGATTACTCGCGTATGTACGCATACGGACCAACCTTATAAGTATACTCATGTATGGTCCGACCGTTTGAGTACGGTCAGTAACTTTTTCCCGAAATTATACTTTATATTATATAAACATCTATAAGTTGCGAAATTGTAACAAAGAAGATCTTACTTTACTTTTATGCAGTGTTTATGCTTAAATTCATTACTGTTGATAATTCGTGTAAATATACTTTTAAGATAAAACGAACTATTAAGGAAAATTCAACAAGTACGCCTTGTTTGTTCCATCCCCTGATAGCCCCTAACTTAGCAGGCAATATAATGTCATACAATCGTTGCCCGGCGAATCGTCACAGAACCATAGTCGGTAAACATTTTCCAAAAATGACCTCTGGCATTCTTCGGTCTCTCTAAGGAAATATTTATGGCAGCGAAAGGGAAAATGTTGGTGACACATGAATTAAGCTCAGTGTCTGCGTTTTTCATCTTTGACGTAGAAAATGCTTGCCAAAATATAAAATGTTCAAAAAGAGCATAACAAGTGAAGCGGAGCTTTACTTTAATGGTATGTTGGTTGGTTTGTCCGGGTGTTTTCTAACCTCATATTGACTGTTGCAATATTTTCTCCACTGCACTATGTATTTTTAGTTTAAATTATGGTTCACCGGAATAGAAAGTAAACCAACATGGGTGAATTTACTTTTTAGCATTTAAAATTGGCCCTTTCAAATTTAGTTGTTTCCATGACGTCACAGAACTAGAGCCTTTGTGACGACAAAACATGATGTCGAGAGGCCCACAATTGGGTGCTGTGAAAGGAGATTTTGATCAAGTCGAATTTCCGTATCCTTGTTCACTTGTCCGCACAACTGTACTTGTTCTAATATAATTTTCATACCTTCATATATAAATGGTACCCAGTTTCTGTTATAATTGTGTACTGTATGGCTATCCATTCTATCAAGAGGAATGAACAGCACCGGCAAAATTCACCATGAACAAAATGCATATGATCTCAAAGCTCATAGTTAAATTGAAATGTTATGTATTCGTTATTCTTGTTTGTTATACGAGTTAGAATTTCTTTGGCAACGTTGAATTAAATTGTTCCATAAAACACACAAATGTACACGGAACAAACTGTGAAATATAGAGTGTCTGCTTTCGAATTCAAATAAAAAGGATTAAAGTTCGGTAATCGGATCATGGTTAGATGGATTTCACAGAACTGTTTTTATTTATCAAAATATGGAAAGGCTTCGAAAAATATTGACGTCGTAGAAACAACAATATTTGAATCAGCCCTGGGTCCTTTTACGGCCTCAATAATGAATCGGAGTACATACCACAACAGAAGCTGTAAAAGGCCCGAAATACAAAATGTGAAACTAATTGAAAAATGTTGAACGTATAACGATATCGGGTTAATGATTATTAAAACAACGACATTCACTGTACTACAGGCTTATGGCTTTGGACAGACATATGTAATTTATCAAAAATTATACAAATTTACCGGTTTTCCCATGTGTAGCTTATTCAGGTATTTTTCAATTCTATTTAGTGTTTTTTGGGTGTGTTGAAAAATGTTGGTGCTTTGGGGTTAAATTTTATTTTCATGAACAAGCCTAAGTTATAAAAATGAATTGAGATTTACAGACTGTAGGTGCAGTTATCCTGTACAATATTGGATTATTATAAATTTGACTCTTAGCCATAGTACCATTAGTCTGATTGTTGATTATAAAGCATAATAACAATATTAAACTTACTAATATTATTTTTTGGTATGATAGTCCCCTCCGTTTCACTTGATAGGCTATGCTTACTACTATTTCATTATAATATGAAATCGGCTGATAGTTGATATTGCTCCTTTAAACATTTATAACAATTGATTTAGATATTTTTCAGCTCATTGAGCTATATCATGCATATACAACTGTATATAGACATACAATGACTCTATTCAAATGTTTTAAATTTTGTGTTTTAAAAGTTATGTTGATAGGTTAATAAATGTCCCAAATATTCCGATACTGTCGTACTTATATCTTATAATATAATGAAAAGTCTTGATGTTTACACAACCAAATTGGAGTGCCAGCATCAATTTGTTTATGTTAATATGCTATACTATATTACCCTTTTCTGATTTAAGATAATTAAAGGTAAACCTATCTTATAATGAAGTCTCGCATACAAAAATAATATTTAATTTCACAATAAGAAAACAGATCCCTTTGTAATTACAAGTATTACCAAACGCCAGTTTCTGCCTAAAATTTAAACAAACCTTTCAGTCTCTCATTGATTGTAGTTTTACGTGCAGAGGCAAATATTTCATGCATTTTCAGGACGAGAACAAGTAATCAAACAATAAATCATAATTCGAATAAAGAGATCAGCTAGGGGTTGGCCGGGGAATTTTCTAGCCACAGTATACCAAATCGGACAGTTTGGTTAGGGTCTAGAAATTTAGCCTTAGCAACTGGCCACCAACGACCACTCGTTACGAGCTGTTGCAAATTGATTTTTAACGTGCCGAGAGCGTGGCAGTCAACCAATACGGCCGGACACGGCGGTATCGTTTCTGTCCGCCCAACAAACGAACGCCAATTTAGCAGGGGTTTAACCTGCAGGCGGAGAAATCGAACGGACTATTTCTATACCTCGGTTAGCCTCATGGGTTTTAGTCTTTTTATTCACGTTCTCTGCTCAATGCGTTGGTCTTTTTATTTTGATTTAGCCTGTCATTGTAACTAAAGTTAAGTTAGAGATCATCTGTGTAGCACGAAAAGAAGTTAAAATGCATTTTTTGGCTGCACCAATTAAAATTTGGGACAAAATTTTGCCTTTACAAATAAAATGTAAGACAGGCCTCCTTTTGTGTTTGTTTTAGCTCTGATGTCTATACATGTATATATATTTCAAATATGCATGCCTCATAGATTTGCTGCATATTGGTTGTTATTTTTTTTTTAAATACAACAATCAATCTGCGTCCATAGCAACCAAACTGCTTACATTTCCCTTTAAAAAACAAGGCTTTGGTTAATGCTCTGCAGATTTTGACATCTCAGTAAGGTAGGAAAGGAAACGTTAATCCATATCTGGTATGTTTTTCTGGAAAGGATACTTACTCCAGCTCATTTCTCACAAAATGTGCGAATTTGTTATCACGGGAACTGCAAGAAGCTGTATTATTGCGCAACATTAAAACCTGTCCGTTACGGAACCGGTTTATTCCGAACCCATTTCAAGATGTATGAATGGCTAAAACTGAAATATGGAAACCCATATCTTAACAAAAAAACACATTCAAACGTCATATCAACCAACTTTAACATTCTAATGCACTTATGTACTATTAATTCTCTTTATTTTGAAAATCGCAAGAAATCAAAATCTGAAAATAATCTGTATCTCTCTCCTAATTGGTAAGTGGAACTTTTTTTAACTTCTTTACGCCATAGGTACATTGTGAGACTCGCCTGCATAAAATCTTCACAGTAAGTATGGGCTCATTCTAGTTACATGTTGACGAATAAGCCAGTGGTATCAACATGTTAATGTTGCCATTTTCGGAAACCAGGAACTTGAAATTGAACTATCCATTTTCAGAGATGAGAAATATAACAATAGGTACAGACAATATGTATAACTCAACGCTTTTACATTAAAAGTGTACAAAAGTCGGTACATATTTCAAGACAGAAATTGTTCACAGCAGGAGCCTATTTGGGCCATTTAGGAAAGCGTATAAAGAAAAATAATACCTTAACAGTAATAAACTTGATGAAAAATCCGTTGCTGGAATAAGTACCCAACTGAATGTTTATTACTTTGGAGAGATGGACTTTATTTATGAAATTATTTCTAACCTTTTCTAAAAAAAAATGTAACAAGACTCTATCAATATGTTTAAATGTCGCATCCTCCTGCAAACTTGATGCTAAAGCCTTCTAAAACATCATTACTCCATGGTACATGTATATGTCTATAGATAGCAAAGTATAACAAATAGGTATACTATAGGCAATGTGTATAGACAGTGTTTTATTGAAAAGTTTAAACAAGTCGGGAACTGACCCTAGACTGGATTTGTTCACAATAGGAGCATATTTGGCCATTTATGAATGCGTATCTAGAATATTTATTCCTTACTAGTCATAAACTTTTCAAAGCCGTCGCTCGGATGCGTACCCAATGAAATGTTTATTACTTTGATAAGGTGAAATATAATGATTTCTTTGTACTTTTTCTATTGATTGATTGTTGTTTAACGCCACGTCGGCAGTATTTCAGCCATATCGTGGCGATTGTACTTTTTCTAAAAATCATATTAGTTACAGGACTTTATCAACACATATCAGCACCGATGTGTTGGCTATTCATTGATCGGATGTAAATAAGTCTCAACTTCAATAAGTAATCAGACGGGTCTTTTTTACTAAAGATTTGATTGTACAAAATGATTGTAACATTGTAGATATGTCGGAACCTTGAAATAAATAAACCTTATGGCAGCAGAATTTGATTTTATATATTAATTGTATAAGGTGTGTTTTATTTCAGGTTTGATGATTAGAAGCAAGCTAACACTTACACATCAAGATCTCTAGTGATTGGATTTTTCTTTTATAAAGCTACTGTCTCCTGTGTCTGCAGATTCATTCAGCCAGCAGGTTTTTGAGTACTTCAGAGCAATATCATTACTATAAAACTTCAAATGACGTTAATGTGGCATCATTCAACACAATTTCGGAAAACAGGACACATGGGGCTTAATCTTTCAAATATTTCTACCATTTCCATTTCAGATAATAAAGGTGGCATACGTTGCAATAAAATTAAATAATTTTGTAGAAACGCTATTACTTGAACAATTTTGATAAAATTTAAGGCAAAACATGACACAGTTGACGACAAAACTGTGGGATTCATACCAGAAAGCATCTGAACAATGATTATATTACAAACGAAAAGGTAGTGTATCGGGCAGGTATTTCCTTGGGTTACTAAAAACAAGTGCAGTATATTTTCTTTTACATGACAATTCATTCAGCCTCCTTATCCAGGAGGCAATAGAATGCAGGACGTTAATAATATTTTATACTGTATTGATTTATTTAAAAAAAAAAAAAAAAAAAAAAAAAAAGGCTAGGCAGTGCTAAACGAATGTACACCCTTCGTTGATTTGATTTGTTGATTGAACTTTTAGGTTCAACCGAATATTCGGAATTAATATACCTCGTAATTGATGTTTCCATAGAAAGATAGATTGCCATTGCAACCACACCTTCGACGAAAATCAATTCACCGATAGAAATTTTTTCAATGTTCCAGGGAAACAAGCAAGATTAAGCAGGTTTTCTCCCGAGACTTCTCTAGGCTAAGGCGAATTTCTAAGAACAACCATTTGTTTTCGTCCTTGTAATTAGTATTTGAACCGAAGCAATAACTTTTCAGATATTCCATATTACTGAATTTCGTGGACAGGACCGCTATATATGCAACACGTTGAGAAATGTCTTAGATGAAACAAAAAAGAACATACTTGCTTTCTCATGGGCATTCAATACGGAATCATAGTTCAAGAAGCAAATGTACAGTGAAATGTCTTGGGAGAAAACCTGCTTGGTAATCATGAATTTATCTATTTCTGATTAAGTGATTATACACGAAGTTATAGAAAATCTTTGCAAGACTTTGCCTGGACGAATGAGAAACATGATTTGGCTATTTGTGGATCTAATGACGCATTACCTTCCATCAAATTTCGATGACAGACAATATTCAAATAAGAAGGAAGTATACACTGATCAAGAGATTTTCACAAATATTAGTTTTAGGAGTATTGCTTTATTTACCGGGCATTTCTTAACATTTTATGACTAATTGTATTCGGACCGACTGCTTTGTTTAGAGCTAATAGTTTGATCACATGAATTATTTCTTGCGATGATACCGTCATTATTGATTTTATTAAAATTCCGGAAGTGATACAGTCTCGCGACTGAGAGTGGCAATTATTCTGAAATATTTATTTAGCAGTTCAAAGTTTCTTCTTCTTCGTATATTATGACTTCTCTGAAAAACCTTCTTATTTTAATTTACAATTCTAACGTTAATATTCCTTGTTGGGTTAAATCCGTCAATATATGGAGCAAAATGAGCTTATGTTTCACAGTTGATTCTATACTCTCGTGCCTGTTCCAAGTTTCAGGATTTTCTGAAGAAAGCATTGCTGTTGTCGCATAAATTACTACAACAAGGATACATCCAATCAAGGTTGAAGT
>JARWCS010328815.1:0-20579 GCA_034783895.1 Geukensia demissa | reverse complement strand
GTATCTTTGATTTCAAGTTCAATGGGATAGATGAGGTCAACATAGTCACCAAATTTAGAGTTATTCAGTGAAAGGACTTTATTAACTTTCAACTCCCGTTCCACTTTATTTTTATTTTTGAGAGTCTAAGGACGGATAAGTTGCTACTTACTATTTTACCCTCTTCTTTCTTTCTTTCTTATCGTCTTATTCTTCTTCATCTTTGTTCTTTACCTTCATCTCATATTATCTTATTACTTTTGTTATAATTATCATCATCATTATTTCCAGGACCCTTTTTTTTCCCTTCTAAACAGATTGCAAAATTTAAGTGGGTGTCAGGGCAGAATTCAACGACAAAAAATGGTCATAGACATAGATATTGACGCTGAGCTATTATCGTCTGATAGCTTTGAAAGATAGAAAAAAAATGTTTCAATGGCAATGCATATGTCACAAAATTGTCAATCAGCGTACTTCAATATTGGACCGAAAGAAAAGACGACTATATCGCTAAGGGTTTCTACAACGTTGCTTCTCTTTTTCAAGAACTTTGAAGATGTTTCCAGGAATTTACTTACCCTTTTCCGAGACTTTTTCCCGTTTTACAAGAATTAACTAAAAATCCTGTCCAAGTAAATATACAGCTTGCATAAAGTCGGATATTAAAAAGAAAGAAAATGTACGCATATATCTGCGTTATAAATTATTGGAGAAATACATCATTTTTGTATCATGCCTGTATGTAAAATTATCGGAAACTTATAAGTAAAAAGTCCCACAAACATAATACGCCCAATTTGAATACGATTTTAAAGTTAAGCAGGGATATGGGGTACGGGTTTTCCAAAATCATATTAACATTGATTGATTGATTTGATTATGCTCCTGGCATATATTTCATGCCCTTTCAGAACCAAAGCATATGAATGGGTGATAATCAATGAGCTATGCATTTTCTAGACCGATACGCTGAGGCAGATTTTTAACGTGTTAACTCAAGAAATCAACATTCTGCAGGAAGACACCTTATCCAGGCACATTATTCTGACGCTCACTTCCAAGTATTGCGTGCTTAGCGACCGCTATAAGTTTAACCAGACTTGAGGCGAGCAATCAAATTCAATAGACAAAAATTCGTAGAGTAGCATCATACAGTCTCGATTATGAGCAACTCGAAAAATTAACTAGTGTCTTAAAATACGCCTGCTTTGTTTATAACAATGTAGAAAAAGCAATTCTAAAATACTGATGTTCTTTTATCTGAAGTAGATATTCAATTGCTTCGTCCTTATATAATTAATTCAATTTTTAAAAAATGACCATGAAATACTTAAAACAAATATTGTGCTCATTTTGATTTGTCCTTATGAATCAATTAAAAATATATTGTTTTTTCAATATCGACAACGTAAAATATTACACATTTCTATCAGTCTTTAGTAATAAAATATCTCACGAGACCAAAGATTTGCCAGTGTAAGTACCTGTCAGTTGAATTTTTTTCACTTCTTCGTTCTTGTTAGCGATTTTCCGAGACACCATAGTAGGAACGTAATATAATTTTCAATAGGTTTCGTTCACATTGTTTTAAATGTTTTGAATAGGCTGCTATCAAATGCTATCAAATGCTTATTTAAACATTTATAATTTAAATAAATATTTAAATACGACATCTTAAATTAATTATTAATACGCGATCTAATACATCCTTGCGATAATCCCGTGTGTAGATAGACATAGATAGAAGTTAGAAGGTCAAATCAACTCTCTATACGATATATGAGAATTTTCACTCTCATAAAAATTGTTATTGCTTTGCAGGAAACACTTTTTCATCGCGGAGATTTACACAATATCCTTTCCCAATATTTCAATAATGGTTAGTTTAGATATGATATAAATCAAGAATTTCAATGCCAACCATATCTTTTAAGATCAAAAGAAGAAATTGTAGATGCTTAACGGCAAAACCCGATAAAAATAGTTTACTGAATAAATATTTTAATAGGCATTGTTTACAGAAATTCTACGTTAAATGTAATACACATCGTATGCAACTTTTAATTTTAATCAGGTAAAAATATCAGTAAGTTTTAACGGATTTTTATTCACCACAAAAGTCTCTGTAACTAAAATGACAGTTTTTTCTTCAAATGTACATGATGACCACGTCTAGCAGTCATTGTGTGCTCTATATTTTTACTTCTGATTACGTTGTGACTGTTCTTGGGTTTAATTAAACACTAAAAATTCAGAATTATACCTGACATCGCTTTTCATTTTAAAATGTGTGTTTGTCGGCTACCCGTAAAAGCTAATTCAAGATCATTTAAATATATACTGTTGGATTTCTATATGATCCAAAATATTAAGGAAAAAATTGAATTAGTTTGCATAAAAACGTAACACTAAAAATGTAAATGTTGCATATATCGATTAATAATTTTTGTACACAGAGTAGTGTAAAAATCCTAGTGCACTTAGTCACAAGTTGAGTGAACTTGGGACCACTTGAGTGGACATGATGTCCACTCTCATGATTGCTACTCGTGGTCATGTGTTCACTTAAATGACCTTGGTCATATGTTCACATATATCTGATCTAAAATTTGCTATAATTGCAATTAAGGTACACTTTATGACTCTTTTAATGACCACTGTCGTGTTATGTTGCGACTGTACCGGGCTGTACTAAAACATCACAAAGATCATTGAAATATATTATCGGCAGGATTGTTTTCATTGTAGTCTTGTATTATTTGAAATATCACTATTACCAATGAAAAACAACAATTCACTTTGTAACCATTTTTATTAGGAAATACCCATATTTGCATTTGATCTAGAATGTAATAGAATTTTAATGACATAATTTACATACACATTTTAATTATCTGCTAATGTTGCATTATGTCTTTGCACCTCTTCTTAAAATAATTTTTTCAACAATTTTCAACTGTTTAATAACCTACTGGTTGCCCGATGTTATACATAAATAACGATTGAATACATAAAAGAAGCTTTCAAATCTCAAATTTCAACATTTTAAATTGAAGAGTAAATTTGTCCATGTTTATGGAAATCAGTAATCGTTTATAAAAACTGTGCCTACTTTTCGAATATTTTTGCTTTGTTTTAATGTATGCCTTCTTTGCCAAAAATTTTAATATTTTTATAAATACGTTGATGCTGGAGGATTTTTGTTCATTATGTTCAAAATGCTTTATTCTGTATTAGCATTCAAAATATCATTTCATGTTAGGTCAATTTAAGTCGATCGAACGATGCCAAAAACTATTATATAAGTATTTATAATTGCCTTTTATTTATATGACGGAAACGAACAGAATCATCATTATATATCATTTCTCCAATCATCTGCAAGTCTACTCCAAGGTCTTTTTATGCTACTGAATATGCTACCTCATAGTTTGCTATTTCGGGAAACTTTTCATTTTCATACATTTCTGGCATGTTTGTCACAAAGAAAGCCATTCATTACAGAACACACTACAAACAACCAAACAACTTCAAGTTTTTTTTTCGGGTTTTGACATAGGTGCAAAAACCATGCAAATGTAACAGTTACCTACCAATGATTGATTCAAATGTAAAGTGTCCAAAGTAGAATACCCATGTGAGAGATTAAAAGTTCATAGAAACGACAAATTTGAAACAAACTAAAACATAAAATGAAAACAAAACACAATAGGAACAACGGCTTTGAATCCACGAACTCCTTTACAAACCAGGAGTGAGATCAGGTGCTCATGAAGGGTAAACATCCCCTGTATTGCCCGCAGCACCAATGGTGGAATCCTTAAACTTTAATCCGGATTAAAGTTAATCCGAGAAGACGTCAACTTATTTTCATATTACTGGTCACTGGTCCTTTACTAGTTGAGATACACAAATACCACATGGATCAACCAAATCGTGTTGCGACCAAAGAATTAAGGAGGGACGACTTCATCCTTGATAGGATGTATTCGTGTTGTAGTATTTTATGTAACAACAGCATGCCCTCGTCAGAAAATCCAGATACTTGGAACTGGCACGAGAGTATCGAATCAACTGTGAAAAATAATCCCCGTTGTCAGGGGAAGCAGCAATATAGCCACATAAATATAAGAAGATTACAATTGCGTGTCTACAATTAATAATTAACGTTCCAAAATATAGACTATATAAGTCAGTCTAAAGTCTCATATCAACTGAAGATTTAAGATATTTCGGTCTTTGAGAAATATTTGGTTTGAAGCTCACTGACAGAACCAAGACGGAATAATGTCCTTTTAACATTAATTATTGATTGAGTGAATGTTTCTGCACGCCAAGTGGCAAACATACCATACATTTTGAGGATTTAAATGAATGATGATGATGAACCCTGATGTTAGCTCACGAAAACAACAGCCCACAGGAAGACATGCCACTTTACCCAGACACATTATTCTGACTCTGGACTGAGAAGTCTTTGCTCTTACTCCTAAGTGGTGCATGCTTAGCAAAGAAGCGGCAAATACCAATTTCAATGTCATTGATTTTACCCGGCGAGAGATCGAACCCACGACCTTCCGCACTGGAGCCGAGCATGCTAATCATTATAACACCGGGGCGGTTTTTAACATTCATTAATAGCTAATTCTATTCATTTTGAAGTATGTAAATTAACCATTTTAAATCTTTCCTTTAGTATTAATAACTAAATCTTTGCCTATTGCCCTGACCAAAGTAGTCAGTTTCTTTTGCTAGTTCATAAATTATTGTGAAAGCCGTAGACCTAGAGTTAACTCAGTCAGGGACAAATAGATCCGTTGTTATAAACACCAAGTTTTATTCCTGACAAACAGTAAAAAGTTGAAAATACAAATAAAGGCATATTACACAAAACGAATATAATGAAATGTTACAATAAAATCAATGTAAACGAAATTTCAATCTAAAGTCAAACAAAAAAGATTAACTTCTGGTAACGGTTACAGTAGAAATAATTGTGTCAAACGGTTATTAAAAAGAAGAAGTATTTAAACAATTAAAAATCCAAAAACAATCCTTTTATAACATTTCACAAATACTTATGAATATATATTCAAGGGTTAGAAATAACCACAAATATCCAGTGGGAATACAAATAAATGAATAGAACAAGTAGAATAACTACAAATGAGTCGGTTTAAATAAATTAAATGTCCTTAAAACTAGTATTCAAGTTTCGCCTTTGTGTTTAAAAGGTGGCTGTCCATGCGATACTGAATATCGTTTAGTAACGCAGATAAATATATAAAATAAACTCTACAAATGTTTATCTATATAAATTAAATTAAGTTAATGTCTCTTACACAGTGATATGTACCGGATCGCTCCTGGTTTTGTTGGGCCGACTGTTTGGCGGTGAATGTGAGAGATTAGTAAAGAACGGGGAACGTTACAAGAGATAAAATGCGTAAAGATTGTGTTCATAGCATCGTTTCCAACGAATATATAAAGATTAATCCTATTGATTTCGAATGAAAATACAAATTGGAAAACACAATAAATACGATATGAAAAACGTAATAAAATCGGTGTGAATAACAATGCAATAAATACGGAACCAATAATTTGAAGATACACATGTAAATTAAAATATGCGAAATAAAATAAGGGCTACTTTTCAATTTCGCTTTTAACGTCTTTTCGATTAAAATTCTTTCAACCAGATGAGTCGACAAAAAATTAAAAAACGATTATTGCCAGTTTAATATTGGTATGTCTTTGGTTTCTGATTTTACCTTATGTATACAGTTTTAAACTACACAGGAGAAAGTCTGACTATTAGTTTAATTTTCTTAACATTTTCATTTTTTGAACATAAGTAATATTAGCTGGATACTTTTTCATCAGAAAAATTGAATTATTCCGGATAAGACGTTTCCCTGTAGTGATATGAATTTTCAATTCTTTATTTAATAGCGAGAGTATCATATGTAAAAATGTTTGACGATGCATTTTATTTACCAAATTTAACTTGACTTTAAACATATATATATAACGGGTCAACAGTAAAATTTACATAAGACTTCCATATGAAAATAGGAAGGTTGGGATGGAAATATACTTGTTTAGAAGGAATGTTCGTGGCGGATAAAAATAAATTTGTCATAAAACTGTCTTCAGAAAATAAGAAGCAATGGTAGGGACGCAGGTTTATTCGTTTTTGAAGAAAATTACACGGCCGGTCAAAAGCAAAAATGTAAATAAGACTGTCATCGGATAATATGAGGAAATGGTAGGGATTGAGATTTACTTATCTTATAACTTTTCATTTATTTCTTTGGGTGCCAGTGTTTTAAGTTTTCGTATCCAAAATCTTTCCCGTGCTAGTTTCTCTTCCCCTGACCATGCGATGTTGTGGTCAATGATTGTAATTGTCAATCGTTTGAAAGCGTCTTCAGAATGACTAGGATATTTCAAATGACGACTTAGAGGAAGCTCTGGCCTACAGCGAAGGTCGCTACGATGACCATTTAATTGTTTGTGGAATTCCTGATTTGATTCACCCACAAACTGTTTGCCAAATTTGCATTGTAAAAGCTTTATACTGTTTCTGGTTTTGCAATTTACGTTGCAAAATAAAGTATATACTGAACCTGTGGCTTTACCACAAAATGACTGAGAAGTCAGTATCTGTATGCAGGTCATACATCTCTTGTTTCAACAAGGTTTACAAGAGACTGTCTGTGATGAGCTGGATGGTGATGTTAATTCAGCCCTGACCAGTCGGTCCTTCAAATTTTTGGGTTTTCGGTAAGTCAGAATTGGCGGTTCGGGAAAGATAATGGATAGTTTAAGATGTTTTTCAATTTCTTTTCAATTTTCCCGTATGATTTGCGAGAGTTGATTGAAAGCTTGGTGGTACATCAGCACTAATGGAGCTCTCTTGTTGCACTTTTTCTCTCTGTATTTCAGGAGTTCTTTTCTGCTGAAGTTTTAAGCGCGAGATAAACCTTCATCGATGTTTCCTTTTTATGACCTCTGTTGACTAAGTCACCGCCAAAGTTCTTGAAGGCGTTTAGTCATAGTTTCGGTGCTGGAACAAATTCGTCTGATTCTGAGAGCCTGGCTGTAGGCAATACTTCTGGTGCAATGTCTGGGTGACAGCTCTGGGGAGAAAGATATTGGTGCTTGTTTGTTGGCTTGCAATAGAGATCTGTGATCATTCGTCCATCTTTAATTGATGTGGTAGTGTCCAAAAATGTGATATTTGATGTTGAAACTTCATGTGTAAATTTAATTATGAGATGGGCGTGGACAATAAAGTCGTCCAGCTCCTTTTGGGAACGCACCAACTTCATGTCAATATCGTCAATTACACGAAACCATAAAAGGATTATGATGTGCGGTAGCTAGATTTTTTCAAGTTTGCCAATAAAAATTTTGTAATAGGACGAAGCCATCTTTGTGCCAATAGCTGTACCATTGACTTGTAAATAGTGTATGCCATTGAAAATAAAGTTGTTACATTTTAGGACCAGAGTCAAAAGTTGCACTATTCATTCAGTAGGTGGTATTAAGGTGATGTGTGTCTCCCAGAGACTTCCTTACAGGTCTCAATTCCGTCATCATTGGGAATGTTGGTATAGAGAGAAGTCACGTCCATAGAAACTAGTATGGTGTCCGGTGGGAGTGGGTTCATGGATTCCATTTCACTGAGATATTGTGTAGTGTCCTTAATATAATTCTCTACGTGTTGTCTCAAGTGAAAATCTACGAACTCGAAAATTTTTTCAGTCATGTGGCCATTGGCAGAAACGATGGGCTTACTAGGATTGTAAGCTTTGTGGATTTAAGGAAGAAGATAGAAGCGTCCTGCTTTTAGGTTTTCCGGTTTAAATATTCCACGGTGGTATGATACAAGTGGCCCTTCTTACACATGGTTTCTTAGTCTTTAGATATTATTTGGCCAAAATCTGTAGTAGGGTCCGTATCTAATTGCTTATAGAATTTTTCGTCTGATAGTTGGCGTTCTGCTTCTTTTGTGTAATCACATTTGTTCATAACGACCACAGCACTGCCTTTTTCAGCTGGTTTGATGATAATGTCGTATCTTTGTTCAAGCGATCGTATGACTTCTTTTACTTCTGGAGGCAAATTGTAAAAATTAGAATTCAATGTGTGAGGCAAATTGGTAACATCTGATTTAATTTTATCAATAACATGTTCTAACGTGGAACATTTACTGGGTTTAGGAACCCATGAAGTTTTCTTTCTAAATGTAGGGGTATAGCTTTCTTCTACATCCTCCTCCAAATATGGTAAATTCTTGTCTTGATATATGTGTTCATCATTGCAAAAATCACAATATTTATAAAAAGTTTTGAAAATATGTTTTTCTTTTTCGGGTTCAAATGCTGCTGATGAGAGGTTAACTCGTAAATCATATACAGAACAGCTAAATTCACAAAAAGTTTTACAGTATTAGTAAATTTGAAAGTGAACATTAATATCTAATTCAATTGCAGTTTGAAATTCAGTCATCATTTTACTGAAAAATACCAAAAAGAAAAACCGGTTTTTTCGGCTCAAAATATGGAGAAATTTATTACAGAAACTAAGGTTTTTGGGAGTAAGTTGAACAACAGAAATATTTCTATACATGTTTTTCAAGTACTTGGTCGAAGTCACTGCAGTGTGGATTGTTAACTCCAGCCTAGTTGTCGGCATGTCAGTGATGATGTCATATAATGTATCATTTAAATAATAATAATACCACTTTAAAAATTTATAAAAATAAACATTTTGGTATGGGTAAAACGACAATTATTTTCGCATAATATTTGCAAATAGTCCTAGGCTATACCGCCGTTTTCGAGTATACTCTGACAGATTTTTGCCTTCCTGCGACAATTGCAAATATCTTTCTAACAATTATAGACAACTGATAGTAGAAGTATCTTTCCTATGAGTTATCGTTATAATTTGTAATTAGTTAAAAATCAATTGTTCTGACAACGGTTTTATTTTTTTTTAAATGTTGTACCATCTTTACCATCTTTACAGATGAAATTAAATTTTCCATAATGTTCGATATTGATCACCCATTTTGATCCCTTTTAGGTCGAAAACGGTAAGAGATAGATGATATCCGTCGACATTCTACTGAAAGCTCTGATAAGAGAAATGAAATTAACATTTATGGTTTAGGACGTTAAATAGAACCAAGCACCTGCATACATTCAAAGTATCTAATTGTGTCCTATATATACTTTACGTTTATTACCATCAGACTGAGGTTATTATTTTTGTTAATTTTATTTTCTTATTCTTATTTTTATTATCTTTATCATCTTCCCAGGACCATTTTTTATCTTTTTCTTGAAAATAGATCGCAAAATTAAGGTCGAGGTTGGGACAAAAGTCAAGGCATAAAATGTTCATGGACATATGTATGGATCTGGCCCTGGGACCAGACGCTGAGCCATTATCGTATGATAAATTTGAAAGTTAGATAAATAGCCGTATCAATGGCCATGCATACAAAATTGTCAATCAGTTTACTTCAAAATGGAACTGTTGCACCGAAAGAAAAGAAGACTATCTCGCTTACGGTTTCAAAGGACGTCGCGACTCTTTTTCGAGAATTTGGTGGATGTTTCCAGAAATTTAATTACCCTTTCCCGAAATTTTTCCCCTTTTATAAGAAGAATTTTCTTTTAAAAAATGGAAATAACATCTTGTGTAAGCCCGATATTTAAAAGAAAAAAATTACATGTATATCTGCGTCGTAAATTATCAGAGATAGACATCGATATTGCCTTTATTCAAAATTCTCAGAAACTCAAAATAAAAAAATTGAGGTCTCGGAAACATAATACGATTTTAAAGTATAGCAGGAATTTGATGTAAAATGGTGTTTGCAAACATTTGATTTGATTACGCTTAATGTTCCTTTAGCAGAACGAGAACATATAAATAAGTGATAATCAATGAGCTATGCTTTGCTCTAGCTCGATACGCTGAGGCAGCTTTTTAACGTGCTAGCTCAAGAAAGTATAAGTCTGCAGGAAGACACTTTACCCAGACAAATTATTCGGACTTTTACTCTCAAGTGTTGCGTACTTAGCGACCGCAAGAAAAATGAAAGAAAAACTTAATAAAATAAATATTTCACGTTAGGATTGCAGTTGTACGGACAATGCAGATTAAATATTCCGGAGTCGGTAATATCTTTTATTAATTCATGTTTGTGTGTTAAATGCATGTACATGCATATTATTGTGAAATATATTCGTAAAACCAGAGACAAATAAATATAACATTATTTATTACTCTGCAATTGAGCATTATGATAAACAAATACGAGTAGTATGAGTATTCGTACAGAAGAATAATCTAGTCTTCATTATGAGCGAGTCGTAATATTAACTGGTGTCTTCAAATACGTCCGATTTCTTAAGAACAGTGTAGAAAATGAAAATCGTCCATTTATTTCCCTTTTAAGAATTGCAAGATAGAAACAATACATCAACATCGCCCGAAAATATAAAATTCATTAGTACTGGCTGCGAAACGAATAATAACGCCCTCTTGCACAAGGCGAAGCCTCTCGACATGTTGCCCGTTTCTAAAACTCGTACAAATAAATTTGATTTTTCAGGCAATGTACATGTATTGTATATTTATATGTAATAAACGTCTCTGGCAAATTTAACAGCAAGTGTTAAAGAATTTCATTGAATAAAATGGTAGTAAAATTTATATCAAATGTTAATCCGTGACAAAGGAGATAGCTAGTGCAATTCTTTACATATTGACCAGATAGTTAGGCTACTCGAAATTAATGAATGGGTTCATAAAAACATTAATCGAACCAATATATTTTCAGTTTTGTTATTCCTCAATATAAAAATTAAAATTTACTTGCTCGCTCCTTAAAAAACCAAAAATAAAGGGAAAATAATAAACTGTTGTGTTCGCATCAGTTTTTCAGGTTGCGCTCAAATATTTCGCCATCGCAAGAAAAAAAACTAAACAAAAAATGTCGCTCCTCGCGCCTATTTTTCAATCACAAAAATCCAAAGAACTAGAACATGTAGAAATAAATTATTCTTTAATTCTTTAATTTACATACTTAGTATACGCAACTAAATAAGGGAAAGATAAATTAATTGATTCTTGAAAAAATAAGAACAAGTTAATTCATTGCTTCAAATGAAGGATCAACCTAATCTTTTGATCTCGACATTGTTAATGAAATCTGACATTATATGATCTGAAGCAGACATTCAATATCATCGTCCTTACAATTTTAAACTGTTATAACTGTTTATTTAAAATTATTATTTCAATATGAAGAGTTGACCATGAAATATTTGAAAATTCCTTGCTCATTTTGTTGTGTCTTAATAAATCTATTAAAATATTTTTTTTTCAATATTGAAACCTTAACAATATTATGGATTTCTATTAGTCTTGCGTAATAAAAAATCCGACGAGACCAAAGATTTGCCAGTGTAAGTACCTGTCAATTGCATTGCTTTCACTAATTTGTTAATGCCTATCAATAACATATATCGTCCAGTTAAATCGTTCATCAGCGACTCTCCGACGAACGATAGTCATGTAATATACTTGTCATTAGGTTTCGTTAACAATTACTGTAAATATTTCGTCTTACTTTGTTAGAGAATACACCGCGACAGTGAAAGGGATATTGTCAAAATACTCGTATGAAGCAAAATTCATTCAGAGACTCCGCGAGAAACAAAAAAAAAAGAAATTGGCCAGATCGTTTAATTTTACTTTTCACTCTATCGATGATGTTTTGTCAACAATAATCCTACGTTCAGTGAACATCTCGACCAAATAATCCCAGTGTATTAAAAATCAAAGAGACCACAGACTCAACAAAATCTGCTTCATGCCTAGATTTATTCCTCAAAATTGACCAAGAGGTAAAACTTGTCTCTAAGATTTATGACGAGCGTGATGACTTCAACTTTCCTATTGTAAACTTCTTATATTTATGTGGCAATATTTCTGCTTCCCCTGATTACGGGTTTGATGTTTCGCAGTAGATTCGATATTCTCGTGTCTGTTCCAGGTATCTTGATTTTCTAAAGACAGCAGTGCTGTTGTCGCATAAATTACTACAACAAGGACACATCTAATCAAGGTTGAAGTCTCTTGAAATTTCATGGTCGCCATCATAAATTGGTTGATCCATTTGGTATCAGTGTATCTCGACTAGTAATGGAACTGTTACGGGTATATACAAAAATAAAATGACCTCTCCTCGGATTGACGTTAACCCGGATTGGGGTTACATAGGAGATAATAAAGCAGTCAACTAAAAATAAATAAATATATCAAATTTATTAATGACGATTGAATACATAATAGAAGATTTACAATACAAAATTTCAACATTTTGAATCAAGGTGTCTATTTCTCCATGTTGGTGGAAAAACACAGAATTACCAATGTTGAATCTATATGGAAAAATTTTGTATGCTATATGAGGAGTAACTTCTCAGCAGTAGCATTAGAAAAAACGTAGAAAGTCCAAGATCTTAACATGTAAAAGAATGATTTAAATCTAAATAAATGGGAAACTGAATCTGACAGTAGGGACAACTATCAAGTGTGATACTTTTGGAAGCCTTTCAGTGTTTTTAGTGCTTTAGAATTTTAACACATGCTGCAAATTTCTGTAAAGTACGTTTCACTGAACCGAGTCTCTCATGTTTTTGCTATCATTTCGTAAAGAAAAAAAAAAAAAAAACAAAATCTGAAAAGAAAATTTAGAATAAGATTAAACTATCTTACCGGCAATAGAATTTCGCATTCGAAGTAACACAGGTGTCGTTGTTTGTTCTGTGCTTATATGAAAATTGCTGATCTTTCTGAAAAACTGAAGTTCCGACGACGTTTAAATTCTTGGATTTCTAGCACCGCCAAGCTTACTTTTCCTCATATCACGCATAAATATATGTCAATAGATATAAAATATATCAAAATATTTTACATTTTCTAAAATTCACAAATTCTGCGAGCAAACATTGTTATAATGGAAAACGATAAAATTTCCCAATTTTCCATATAAGTGGAGAAAAACTAAGAATATGCATAAAAATTTCGATATAAACAAAAGTTACCGGAACGTTTCCTCTGTTTCGTTTTATAAGAATTATGAAGATTCCTCCAAGTGGTTTTTTCTAGATTTAATAAAAAGTGAGAGACTCAACTCAATGAAACATACTTTACATTCCATATCAGACAATTATGACATCTGGGCTGGTTAATACCCACGGGGACATAATCCACCAGCAGAGGTATCGATCCAGTGGTTTTAAAATACAAAAGTACAAATGTTGAATCTATTTGAAAATTTTCCTATGCTATATGAAAATTTCAAAAGTAATCTCTCATAAGAAGCATTAGAACCTAGAAATAGCAAGCCCAAGATCTAAAAATGGTAAAAGCAGTCAAACAACTTGAAAACGGAAGCCGAATCCGACAGCATATAAACAATAGAGAAATAGACACCTCTATTGTAAATGTTGAAATTTGACATTAGAAAATCTTAAATTATCTTTTCAATGATCATTAATCAATTTTACTTCTTATTTTTACTGACTACTTTATGGAGTGCCTCAACTGTTTTTAAAGAGTACCTACATTTGTCATATGTTTTCCTTTGTTTCTAATGTATGCTTAATTAGCAAAAACACAACGGCGTAAATATTTTCTGCGAACGTGTGTATGCTGTGCGAAACGTTTTCTATCATGCGCAGTATACTTTATCTTGTTTATGTGCTAAAAATAACATTTCTTGAAAAGTTTATCTTAGACTTAGATAGGACAGAAATAAACAGAAAAGTCATGACGCGTTAAATATTATTTGAGGCACATTCAATCTCAAATCTTGCTTTCAAACGTAACAGAAATCGTCTAATGATTAATAAAAAGGGGGACAGTAAAACCTCAGTAGAACCAAATCCTTTATACCAAGCATTCTGCCTTAATAGAAAATATACTGTTGTTGACGGAGATAAACTGCTTTTAAATTAAGAAGTTTGAAAAATGTTCTCTTTGCCTATACTTAAATCATTAAATAGTTCTAATTGTTTTAAACAATTGACTTTTTTTTCGCGAAGCGAATCTGTACACTTTCGTGATATTTAACTGTAAATTCAGAATGTTATTATATTTCGGTGAATATAAGACGAAATATCATCTTAAATATTATTCTTGCACAAATGGTAAAAACGTTTGCGTGTAGTTTTTAATATTTTTTTGCTTATGTTGTCCTAAAACTAACACGGTAACTGTTGCATGCATCACACACAAAATTAAATGCCAAAACTATGCAAATGTAACAGTTATTCACCACGTGTTGATTTACATGTAATGGGTGCCACAACAAAAGATCAGAAGAACCAAAACCACTATACAAAGCATTCTTTCTTCAGACATACACATACAGTTGCTGACCGGGTTTAAATGTTCTCATGAAGTTTGATATATGTTTTCTTTGCCTATAATATCATCATAAGGCTATTGGTTGTAGATTTATTTGAACAGTTCACAAATCATCGCGAACACGTTTATCGATCATAGGTTGATCGTCGTTAATTAAGGTTAATTTTGTGGAATCATAGAGACATGTATTCAGAATTCTATTAAATTTTGCTGTGTTTTTAGTAGATTTATTATTTGAAACATTATGCTTGTAAAAAAAAAATTGCTTGTAATTTTAAATATTTCTTTACCTTCTTCTCCTAGAAATGACTTTGTATATGTTGCAACTATCAATTGGTGACTTTTCTGATTAACGTTTCTGTTTTGAATATATTTATGATGATTTCTTATTTCATTTTTAATATGTTCAAAATTGAATAAAAGATTAGTCTGAAACTTGCCACACGCCTTTTGAATAATTAGACTAAGACCCTGCCATTCACCTTTTATTCCGCCATTGTCGGACTTCAAATCAATAATATTATAAATAAAATGTACTTTCATACAGACCATTTTCTTTGTAAAAGTTATATCCACATGCTGCTGAGTTTTCAGTTTCGCAGGACAAACAAAAATGTGTACAAACTATATCTAGATGACTCTGCGTTTTCAGTTTTCGTTAATTCCTTTAAATGATTCCTGCAAACTCATTTTATCAAACGGTTATGCAGTGTTTTTTGACATGGTTTTCATACAACGGCCATATTTGATTTGCAATCGAAAAGCAAGAAGGGAAACCTTCATGGTGGGCCTTATCAAAAATATGTTGTTTCTTGATGATTAGCTTGCAGGTTATATTGAAAAGAAATTAGTACGAATTTACCGATATAATTAGGAATTAACAACAAATTACAACAAAAAAGTCATTCCAAAAAAGATTGCGGGTAAACTGCTACTTATCTTTCACTTTTGGTTTTGCTAGTAGTTGGCAAAACGTATCCAAAATAAATCACGTTTGATTATTGGTAAATTAAAAAAAAAGTATATGACCTCTTGCTCGGTGAACTCCCTGCATATTATCCTTAACATATGATTTTTATATTTAAATGTGTACAATAAATGATTTTGAAAGTTCCAAAATATAGAGAACTAGTATATAAGCCAGTCTAAAGTCCTAAAACCCCCTGCAGATTTAAGATATTTCGGTGATTAAGAGATCATTTTGTTAAGAACGTACAGACAGCACAACGACAGAAGAATGTCCTTTTAACATTAATAAAACGCTGAACTATTCAGTTTTAAGTATGTAAATTATACATTTTCGATTTTTCCTTTAGTAATAATTACTTAAACTTTGCGTATTGCCCTGAGCAAAGTAGTCAGTTTATCTTTTTTAGTTCATAAATTATTCTGATATGCGGGGACCCAGAGTAAATACAGTCTGGGACAAACAGCGTCGATGTTATGAAAACCAAGTTTTATTCCTGATAAGAAGTGTAAAGCTGAAAATACAAATAAATTCATATTATACAAAATACCAATAATTAAATGTTACAATAAAATCAAAGAAAACGAAATGTAAGTTAAAGTCGAGCAAAAACGAGTAACTGATTAGGTTTCATGGGGGAATAAGTGTGTCAATAGGTTATTAAAAAGAAGAACTATCATACATTTCACAAATTCTAATGACTACATCTTCAAGAGTTGGCAATTACCACAAATATCAAGCGGGAATACGTTTAGATAAATAAAACAAATAGAATTAATACAAATGACTCGGTTTGAATAAATACATATATAAATGAAATAATAAATAAATAACTGAATATCGTTTAGAAAAGTAGATAAATATATAAAATAAACTGTAAAAATGTTTTCGATTCTCGTGTTTTATTATGTTTTTATTATAGTTACAATTACAATACTTTTTCTCGATATATGTGTTCATCATTGAAAAAATCACAATATTCATAAACAGTTTTGAAAAATGTTTTTCTCTTATTTAACGAATACCTGGTTTTATTTTTTTATACTTGTACCGTCTTAATCAGATGAAAAATAAAATTTTCCATATTGTACGAAATTGACCACCCATTTTCACCCCTTTACTTTGAAAACGGTAAGAGATAGAAAACATTCTACTTAAAGCTCTCATTAATGGGAATCAAATAACCAATTTTGATTTTGTGCAGGACGTAAAACACCATCAGGTACCTTCATACATTCAAAATATTTAATTGTAAGATATATAATTTAGGTTTAAGAGCATTAATTTTGTGTGTAGTACTTTATTAACTTTCAACTCCCGTTCCACTTTATTTTTATTTTTGAGAGTCTAAGGACGAATAAGTTGCTACTTACTATTTTACCCTCTTCTTTCTTTCTTTCTCATTTTGTTATTCTTCTTCATCTTTGTTCTTTACTTTTATCTTATATTTTCTTCTTACTTTTGTTATAATTATCATCATCATTATTTCCAAGATCATTTTTTGTCTTTTCCTTGTAAACAGATTGTAAAATTTAAGTTGGGGTCAGGGCAGAATTCAACGACAAAAAATGGTAATAGACAGATATTGACGCCGAGCTATGATCGTCTGATAGCTTTGAAAGATAGAAAAAACGTTTTAATGGCCATGCATATGTCACAAAATTGTCAATCAGTGTAGTTCAGCATTGGACCGAAAGAAAAGACGACTATCTCGCTAACGGTTTCTACAACGTTGCATCTCTTTTTCAAGAATTTTGGAGATGTTTCCATTAATTTTCTTACCCTTTTCCGAGACGTTTTCCCGTTTTACAAGAATTTACTAAAAATCCTGTCCAATGAAATATACAGCTTGCGTTAAGTCGGATATTAAAAAGAAAAAAAATGTACGCGTATATCTGCATTATAAATTATTAGAGAAATACATCATTTTTTTATGATGCCTGTATGTAAAATTCTCGGAAACTTATGAGAAAAAAGTCTCGCAAACATAATACTCCAAATTTGAATACGATTTCAAGGTTTAGCAGGAATATGGTGTAAAACGTGTTTTTCAAAATCATATTAACATTTATTGATTGATTTGATTATGCTTAATGTTCTTCTTGCATATATTTCATGCCCTTTCAGAACGAGAGCATATAAATAAGTGATAATCAATGAGCTATGCTATGCTCTAGACCGGTACGCTGAGGCGGATTTTTAACGTGTTAGCTCAAGAAATCAACAGTCTGCAGGAAGACACCTTACCCAGACACATTATTCTGACGCTTACTTCCAAGTGTTGCGTGCTTAGCGACCGCTATAGGTTTAACCGCATTCGAGGCGAGCAATCAAATTCAATAGACAAAAATTCGTAGAGTAGCATAATATAGTATCGATTATGAGCAAGTCGAAATATTAACTGGTGTCTTAAAATAGGCCTGCTTTGTTAAAAACAATGTAGAAAAAAACAATTCTAAAATCCTGATGTTCTATTATCTGAAGTAGACATTCAATTGCTTCGTCCTTATATAATAAATTCAATATAAAAAATTGACCATGAAATTCTTAAAACAAATAGTGTGCTCATTTTGATTTGTCCTTATGAATCAATTACAAATATATTGTTTTTTCAATATCGACAACGTGAAATATTATAGATTTATATCAGTCTTGAGAAATAAAAAATCTCACGAGACCAAAGATTTGCCAGTGTAAGTACCTGTCAATTGAATTGTTTTCACTTCTTAGTTAACCCCTACCAATAATATATCGAGCAATCAAAATCGTTCTTGTCAGCAATTTTCCGAGACACTATAGTACGAACGTAATATATTTTTCAATAGGTTTCCTTCACATTGTTTTAAATATTTTGAACAGGCTGCTATCAAATGCTTTTTTAAACATTTATTATTCAAATAAATATTTAAATATGGCATCTTAAATTAATTATTCATACGCGATCTAATACATCTTTTCAATAATCCCGTGCGTAGATATACATAGATAGAAGTTAGGAGGTCAAAGTTAACTCTCTATACCATCATACGATCGCTATATGAGAATTTTCACTCTCAAAAAAATTGTTTATGCTTTGCAGCAAAAACTTTTTTATCGCGGAGATTTACACAATATCCTTTCCCAATATTTCAATAATAGTTAGTATAGATATAATATAAATCAAGAATTTCAATGCCAAACATATCTTTTAAGATCAAAAGAAGAAATTGTAGATCCTTAACGGCAAAACCAGATAAATAAAAGAGTTTACTGAATAAATATTTAAATAGACATTGTTTACAGAAATTCTACGTTAAATTTAATAAACATCTTATGCGACTTTTAATTTTAATCAGGTAAATATCAACAAGTTTTAACGGATTTTTATTCACCATAACAGTCTCTGTAACTAAAATGATAGTTTTTTCTTCAAATGTACATGATGACCACGTCTAGCAGTCATTGTGTGCTCTATATGTTTACTTCTGGTTACGTTGTGACTGGTCTTAAAAATTCAAAATTATGCCTGTCATCGCTTTTCATTTTAAAATGTGTGTTTGTCGGCTACCCGTAAAAGCTAATTCAAAATCATTTAAATATATACTGTTGGATTTCTATATGATTCAAAATAATAAGGAAAAAATTGAATAAGTTAGCATAAAAACGTAACATTTAAAATGTAAATGCTGCATATATCGATTAAAATATTTTGTACACAGAGTAGTGTAAAAATCCGAGTGCACTTAGTCACAAGTTGAGTGACCACTTGAGTGGACACGATGACCAATCTCATGATTGCTACTCGTGGTCATGTGTTCACTTACATGACCGTTGTCATATGTCCACATCTAGCTGATCTAAAATTTGCTATTAGTGCACTTAAAGTACACTTTATGACTCTTTTAATGACCACTGTCGTGTTATGTTGTGAATGTACCGGGCTGTACTAAAACATTACAAAGATCATTGAAATATTTTATCGGCAGGATTGTTTTCATTGTAGTCTTGTATTATTTGAAATATCAGTACTACCAATGAAAAACAACAATTGACTTTGTAACCATTTTTTCATCATATCAGGAAATACATATATTTGCATTTGATCTAATTTGACAAGTATATATGAAATGTAATAGAATTTTAATGACATAATTTACATACACATTGTAATTATCTGCTAATATTGCATTATGTCTTTGCACCTCTTCTCAAAATAATTTTTTCAACAATTTTCAACTATTTAATAACCTACTGGTTGCCCGATGTTATGTTTCATCTAAATTTTGAAATTATTTAGTACAGAAAATCATTTTGATTAAGGTGCTAATGTGTGGGTTTTTAACATTAAAATGAATAGAAAGGTTTAACATGTTTAAGGACAGAAGTTTCTTAACCAAATTACGTTTTATGGTTAATCACGAAAAGGTGATTGAAAATACAAAATTACCAATGTTTAATAAATATGGAAAATTTAGGTATGCTAAATGTACATTTCAAGGAGTAACCTCTCATCAGTTGCATTAGAACCGAAAAATAGGAAGTCAAAGAATCATATATAGCAAACGAAGCACTCAGCTGAAATCCAAACAAATTGTAATGGGAAGCCAAATCCGGCGGCGGGGACCGCTAGTAAGGGCATTACTTTTCAAGGCCTTTCGGTATTTTCAGTGTTTTAGAATTTTTGCAAATGCAATAAATTTCTGTAGCACATTTTTTCAAAATTTTCATATCAGACAAGTCTGACAACTGGGACCAATGTTACACCAGCAGAGGCATCGACCCAGTGGTTTCAAAATACAAAATAACCAATGTTAAATAAATATAGAAAATATAGGTATGTATATGTACATTTCAAGGAGTAACCTCTCTCTAGTATCATTAGAACCGAATCATATGAAGTCAAAGAATCAAATGCAAAAAAGAAGCACTCAAATCCAAAAAAATCGTAATGGGAAGCCAAAGCCGACGTCAGGAACCGCTACTAAGTGCATTACTTTTCAAGGCTTTTCCGTATTTTCAGTGTTTTAACAAATGCAGCAAATTTTGTAAAACATTGTTTGAAAAATTTCATGTCAGACAAGTCTGACAACTGGGCTGCTTAATTCATGCGGGGACCAATGTTCCACCAGCAGAGGTATCGACCCAGTGGTTTCAAAATACAAAATTACCAATGTTAAATAAATAT
>JARWCS010328804.1:0-12312 GCA_034783895.1 Geukensia demissa | reverse complement strand
CAAAGGCCATAATGGGACCTGTAGAAGTTTAAATGCTACTGTCACTTGGTGGGTGGCTGTCTCATGGACAATCATGCCACATCTCCTATTTTTATATTTTGTGTAAGTGAACTCATTTGTGTCACTCAAAATGTGGTTTTGGACAGGAAGTCACTTAATTGTAACAGAATCATAAGGCAACATTGGGGGGATAATGAGGTTGCTAAATAGTTACAGGTAAAACCAAAGGAACTTACCATAATTTTACTCAGTCTCACCATATGAGCGAATGTGGTCAAATATAAAATTTCTCTTAATACATTGTATTTCACATATAAAACCAAATTCAAGTCATTTCTTGTCCAATTTTTTAAAAACATACTTGAGACAAGAAATACCAACAGTTTCTTCTAATTGATATATTATAATTTTTCATTTGTTCTTATCAGGAATCAAGATTTATATGCAAAAGCAAAACTTTTTAGCCTAAAATGTACTTAGTTGTATAGTGAATTGTGATACCCCAAATTTCTTTGGTGTTTAAAACAATTTTCACAAAGAAAGGTTATGCAATTTGTTAAGATTCACTGCCACTTACATATTTACTATATTTCCCAATGCAATAAAGCTTACCTTTGTTTCTTTTTCTTTATGACCCAGTAAGAGGAATGTAGCTGTCATAACAGTGTGGACAACTGGAGGTGGTGCGTGGTAACTTCTTATTTCAGCTACGGTGGCTTGTTTTAGTTCTAAGATCTCATGTCTGATTCTTTCTAATCTTCTCAATCTATTCAGCAGAGTATTAGCTTCTAATAGTTCTTTGGCCAATTCAACTTCAAATCCGTGTTTCTTAACAGTTTCTATTGCTTTTTGCAGTTCGTTAATCTCTCGCTGTGTCATGGCCTTCCTTAGATCTATAATGATTATAGAACTGGTTGATTATTATATCAAAAACCATGAATAATAAACCCTTACTAAAATATGTGGATGAACGAGCTTTAAAATTATTTAAAACAAGTAAAATCTTCGTGAAAAATTGTTGCAGATGATGAAACTAATGAAAAGATGATAATGTTGCCAACTATATTTAGATTTTCATTGTCTTTCTTGGGAATGAGAAAAAAAATCACTTATATTTTTTTATTTGAATTTAGCAATTTATCTGGATTTAGAAGGCTTTTCCTTTTACAAATTTATATAATTTCTTTTGTTCTTAACAAATCACCTTTTAAAATTGGAAACAAACTGAGGACAAGTACATACCATCCCTGGCTCCTATTTCCTTCAGTAATTTTTCAGCCTTTATAAGGTCCATGTCCTTGTCTTCAACTTTCTCAGTCTTGAACTCATTGATGGTATACTGTAGTTTGTATTTGTCTCTGGTCTTCATGGCAACCTTTAAGTCGTACCGTAACCTCTTGTGTCGCAAGTCTAAACAAAACGTAATACATGTATTAGATATTTCTGGTTTTTCGTATAAAATTTGAAATCATTCTGGTAAAAAATGTCTCATAACATATGTTGTTTTAAAAAAAAATGACAAACAAATATTAGAGTTGCTGCAATTGAACTTGATATATAGACTGCAAGAAAACATAGAGAAAATGTGCAATGAGACAAGGATTCCCAAATGCAAACAGAAATAGGACAAAGAGAGGCCTGAAAAAGGGGAGACATGGTTTAACTCACCCATACAATGCTTCAGACCAAATATCAAATCAAGCCAACATACACAAGCTGAGAAATCTTAGATGAAAATTTAACAGCACAGAAATTCATTCAATGTCTCAGCAAACAGGAAGTAGACATAGGATTCACCTGAAAAGGGGAGATACAGTACAAATTGCCCTGATAATTCTTCAGAACAAATATCAAATCAATTGGACATACACAAGCAGAGAAATCTTTGATGAAAATTGACAGACATACAGACATATGTATGTACATGAGTAAAACTTAAGGACCCAGTTGCCTAAAGGCAGGTATATAAAAATAATTCTAAACCCCTAACCATAGCTGGAAAAAATCTCATCTTAATTGAAACTCAAAACGTGTATCACAGAATCATCCACAAGATTAACTTACGTCTCTTATCCTCTTCATCCTTTGCATTATTCTCCGCTTCTTTAGCTTCCTACAAAACATTAAATTCAAAATTTAAGAAATTTGATCAATGTTTTTATTTTTGTGAAAAATGTGAAAGGATGTGAATTGAAATACTAAGAACTCTCATTTTAAATCATGATAGCATTATTTGTATGCAGTGCATGTATTTTCTAAAATCCCATGAATCGCATTCATCCAGTGATCAGCAATTGCAATAATAAAATGCTCTCAATTATTTCCTTATTTTCAGTATATTAAGAGTTAATCACAAGTGATGGTCTCCATCTTTGGTGAATGCTGACTCTTGAAATTGTGTCTGTCTCTTGTGGATATGTGGCATGGTCTCCTTGACATTTACTGATACTCCATATCATTTATTTTCATTATACAAACAGGAATTAACCAATAAAATTAACAATATTTTTTTTGGAAAGCTGTATGGCCATTTCTAATTTATCCTGATATATGGATCATGTGTGAAATTTTAAAATAAATCAATTTATACTTCAGCTAGAAGATATTTTATTACTCCTGGTTTGTGTTTATTTATTTAAATAAAAACAACAGGTGATATACTGCACAATATAAATTTTCTTTCCTTGTTGGCAAAGGGCTAAACTTGTAGTCATAATATCTGAAACAATAACACTGGCAGTCTCAAAAAGCAAAAAGAAATATGTTCTTGACAAAAACTTACCTTTGCCAACTTCTCAACATCTTTGTATAATTCTTCTTCCTCTTTTTGTCTTCTTTCTCTCTCCAGTCTCTGTTTTTCTTCCAGTTCTCTTAATCGTCTCAACTCCTATTTCAAAACAATCATATATTTAAAAGCTTTTGACAAAACAGACTGCTTTGGATTTTTAAGAATATAAATAGCTGATAGTTTTCTTAGGTTTAAGATTACTTAGTATTGGGTCTTCCTCGGAAGATTGACATGTGTCACCTGCTCCCACAATATTGTTAAGGAATATTGGCAAAAAAGAAGAAGACATGTGATGGGTTTAAAACTCTTACATGATACACCTCCCCAAGTCTGTGTCAAATATCAGGAAGCTAACATGCATGGTTGCTGAGAAAATGTGACAGAAATTTTCCAACATGAAAAAATAGTCAATGGCTTGGAAAACAGGAAGTAGAAAAGCGACCAACTTTAAACTGCCTTACGTGATACACTTCTCCAAACCAAAGGTCTTTGCCAAATATCAGGAAGCTAACCTGCATGGTTGCTGAGAAAAATGTGACAGAAATTTTCCAACATAGTAAAATAAACAAAGTCTTGGCAAACAGGAAGTAGAAATGCAACCAACTTTAAACTGCCTTACAAGATACACTTTCCCATACCAAAGGTCTGTGCCAAATATGTATCCCTACACAGTAGTCCCTCTATTATAACACCACCCCATCTGCTCAGAAATAGTACTCTATACACTTTGTCGAGCTTTTGTGGAGTGCAATTTTTTTACCTTTCTTTTGTTATATATGAGTTTTCAGTTTTTTAGTTATTTTAAATCAAAAGATGAAATTATTCCAAACTGCAAAGTCAGTAATTTACAGAATGACATAGCATTTAACACACTGTTATCTGCCCCTGAATTTCTCTACAGAGAATTCACATTGAGGGCTGACCATCATTTTTAGTGGGAGCACTGGTGTTTGACCTAGTTAAAAACTATTTGAAAATTTGCACACCTTTCATTAATTCCTGTCCACTTTCATTTTTTTGTAGGAAGTATTTAACTTAAAAATTAATTCATCAAATGACAATAAGCATTTTTCCAGGTTAATTTATCCGAGTAAAATCTCTTAATCATTGTGTAACTCTAAAAATTTTTTCCTCTTGAACATAGTTTTTGCTTCTAATCCATTTTACTCATTCCAACAAAGGCTGCCATTGAGAATAGTATGAGTAGTGATGTTTGGTAAGGGGTTGATTTACAAACTACTTAACAAATGTTGCTGCAGATGGGGATTTCTGGTGAATGGGCAATGACCTACATGAAACCTTTTTGAAAGGAAGATCTCTTTGGCCTTGCAAAATTTTGCTGTTGATGTGAACAGTTTCCAAAAATATGTGATATTTGTCGAGTTTCTGCCATAGAGGGAGAAGGAAACAGTAAAAAAAATTATCATGGCTTCTTAATATATTTACAACTCATTTCAAAACTTGTAAAAATTTTGCTACAATTTAAGAAGGACTAATGTTACCTCTTCTTCTTTGAGCCTTTCCTCTTCATGTCTTCTCTCTGATAAAATGAAAAATAAAGAAATATGATTTTGATTTAATTCCTCACTAATTCACAATATCACACAAATTGATATAACAAATTTTCCAATAAGATGGTAGTCACATGGTGTAAATAGAATGTGGTATGTCAAAATAAAGAATTAAATTGGGATAAATTCATTACGTAGTACATTGTGTCTGAAAACAGGGACTGGTCAATGACATACAGTGTCAGCTATTTACTTCTGAAAAATCAATCATTTTCAAATAAAAGCCTACCATTAAAGTATCTAGATATTTTTAAAGTTTAATGGGTTTATATGGTAAACAACACAGTTCTCCAAATGTATTCTTATAACATCAAGCTTCAGTTTCATAAAACATCCCATTTTTAAAGGATTTCCTCAACATTCTCCTCAACTCAAAAACTGACCAATCTAATGGCAACATTTTCAATGTTTGAGGACAATCTCAAGGATTTGAGGAAAATCTTAATTTGAAATGTTTTATGAAACTGAAGCCAGAAGTAAAAATGTACTACATTTACTTGTTCAAATAATATAGCAGACATAAATTGAGATTATGAAAACATATTATAAATAGCTAAGCATATGATAAACATTTGCAGACAGTTGGAAAATTTACAGGAAATTAAAAATGTAAAACAATTTTTTTTTTAAAATATCAAACATGGTAAAACAACTTTAATGCAAATAATATGAATAATTAAATGGCATTACTTCACTAAATTGTGGCAAAGTGATGAGCATAAAATGGCCATTAAAGCTAACTCCATAAACATTCATAATCAAATAAAATCTTTAATAAAAATTCTTAAATCGGGTTGTTTTGATAATATTCATACAATGAATTACTTGTTTAAGGTTTAATTTAACATTGGTATTGTGTTTTACATGTATGAGGTCTCCTATTGTCTGCAAAATTACATACCTGTCCTACAAAATGCTGGTAATTTAAAACAAAACAAAAGAGCAACAAAAAAAGCATAGACAAACAAATCAGGTTTAAGATGTAAGATGATCTAAGAAAGCTTAACCTTTTCTCAGCAAATTAATTTCAGTATTAGCAATTATTTTTTAAAAACAAACAAAATAATACAACAGAATTTCAATAAGAAAGCAGTAAACAGAAATCGAAAACAAACAAAATGATATTGAGAAGATTAAAGAATTTAACCATAAACCAATTTTTTCACACATCAATTTAAAACAATAGCAGTTGTGTAAAAGTACATTAGTAAGCCTTTTCTGTACACTGTGTAAACCAACAACAGGTGAGGATCCAGGAGGGGCAGAGGAGATCATATTTTTTTTATTTTGTTTACAAATTCACAGGCCTTGGTATCTTAGGTCAAAATGATAACCCTGGATCCACCACTGCAATGAACAGCATGTGTAACATGCATATTTCATATTAAATTGACAGGACACATAAATCTGACGATCACATTTCCATGCATGTGCACAAAGCCAAACCTAGTTCATTCATGAAACCTTCTTCCATGTAAACTTCAGATGTTTCTATGAGAAATAACAAAATTCAATATCTAAGTAGCCTATAAAATGTATGTATTTTGTATACATAATTGTGACCTCCAACTTTACTCCCAATACACCAAAATACCCCAATCAATGTTTTTGTAATCACAATTATGAATTTCAAATAAAGATGAAGTTTAAAATGGTCAAAACATTGTTTTGAACTAAAAGTCTCTAGCATTTCTCAAATTTCTCGTTATTTTTTACCATAAATTCACAGTATTTCACTTTGTATTTCCTTTGCCTATCATGCTTATCCTCTAAACTTTTACAAAATGGGAAAAAACATTAAAAATGTAGTGTTGATAAGTCATTCCAGCAAGACTTTTTTCAACAACAGCTGGGATAAGCTTTTAAAGAAATTTCTCATTGACAACATATTGTATTATGAAACTATGCTTTCCTTTATTTCAACACTTTATTGATACCACTATTCACAGAAAATCTTTTCTGCAGTACATGTGCAATTCAAAAGTTGACTGAAACAACTATATGGGATGGAAGACAATGGGAAACAGGGTAGGAACGGACATAATTATAGGTCTCACTATACAGTTTACCTGGATTGACCCCCGTACAGAATAGTTCCTTCAAAACATAAGAAATGTTCTGGCAGGGGCTTATGCAATTAGAAGATAGTCATGTACCTGTTTAAGTACAGTTGTTATGTTATTATAACAGTTAAGTATATGTGGTTTTTTGAAATTTATAGCAAAAGTGTTCTTGGTGTAGGACTTTGTGTACTAATATCAGTAAAGGCCATGGAAAAACCCTTTTGACCAAAAATATTCATATGATGAAACATGGATTTTCATGAAATTTCAAACAGATAGATTTTCTGAAAACGGTCAATTCATATGACCATATTTTTACAGCTGATGTTAAAAATTGTGTTGATTTCAATTTTAACAAGGTATAACAAATGTGCATTAGTACCCATACATGTTCAGATCAAATCCTTGAACATTGCTCTTTTAACATTGAAATCAATGGAAAATACTGAACTGTATAGTGAGACCTTTAGTAAAAAAATGCTAACATCTCTCCTGTGTTGTACTGATTTCTCTACATATTTATATACCCATGATATTTACTTTTAGTATGGTACATTGAATTTTTATAAAGTTATTCTGAGTTGATAAAAGAGTAAAGATGAAATGGCAGGAGAAGACATAAGCAGAATATTCTCATCTAGCGAAAATATATTTGCCACACCTTTCTCGGTCTTTTTATCTTCAAACAAAGTTGAATGTATATAACATTAACAATTAAAACAAATGCCATTAGGAAAAGTCATTATATGACCAAGTAATTTGCTCTTTTATCACTGGCTATAACCATAGCTATTCATTTTTGTAAATTTTATATTGACTCTGTAAATATTCAAGTAAAACTAATATATTGTATTATATTGGAAACAGCTTTTATTTTCAGATATAAAATTCCACACAAGCAGTGTTTTTCTTAATACAGAGGTCATATAATAAAAAAAAATTCTGACTTATATTAAGATTAATATAAGGATTTATCAGTTCAATAAATATGATTTTAACCTCAGTCCTTTACCTTGGCAAATATATTGTTTCCTTGGCTGATAAATCCTTATATAAACCTTGATATAAGCCAATAATTGAATAGTAGCAAATGGTTTTCTTCAAACAATATACAAGGTTATGTCTAATAACCATTAACAACACAGGCAAAAACTTTTAAAAAAAACTTTTCGAAATAATAAAAACTGTTGCTATTCTTTTATTAAATTAACTCCTAATCCTGACCTGTGGTAGCCTTTTTCAACTGATCAACTTAAGATGTTAAACTTATTCACAGAGTTATAACATATCTGAGTTCTGTGTTCCAATAACCAATTTATAAACAGAATCAATATTGGACATTGCATCTAAGCTACAATCTAAATTCATGCACATGATGTAAAACACAAATTCAATTGTCTCCATCATATTCCTAAAAATATGTGCCTAAATTTTCATTCATTAAACTGTGACTTTAACTCTGTGACACTTTACCATAAATAAGTGCTGACAGCCAATCTCAAATCCATTCACCTAACAAGCCTATAACACTTTTGTCAAACCTTTCTCAGAAATATCAATAGTATTTTCCTCATCAGGACTATCATATGTGTAACTGGCACATTCAAATTCATTGTCATTTTCATCTTCAGCATTTTTGAAGATTTCGGCAACTTCATTGTCAATTTCTTCATCAAATTCAACTTCAATTTCTGAAGGTTTTTCCCGTTCTTTTTCTATAGTATCCAAAATGCATTATTTGAGAATTGAAAAAACAACTTTTATATGGAAAGCAATTCTGTGTTGAAATTTAAAATGTCAAAATAAAATTTTGAAAAAATCATGAAAAAAACTTAAAATTGATTGGGTCTATTAAAAAAAAAATTATTTCAAAATTTTCAAATATGTACATCAATACTACACTATCTCTTTCACATATTTTACCTTCATCCTCCTTTAATTTTCTTATACGTTCTTCTTCTAAACGCTTATTTTCCTGCAAATAAAAATTATGCAAAAAAACTATTTTTTCATAAAACTAAATATCCCCTCTTATTCAAGTATATCTGATCTTAAAAATTTTTACAGAATACAACTCCAACAAGAATTTCTTAAGTTGACACACAGTTGAATCATTTCCAGAGTTTGTCTATAAAAAGCTTCCGCATATTTTTTTTAAATATCTGAATCTATTAAAAAAAACATAACCTTAGTCATGCAGAAAATGTAAGTCAAACTGACCCAACCATCAATGGAAGCTGTTTTACTGTGCAACCCCATTGCAGTATGACAGGATTATCCAAGGTCTAAACCTTACCTAAAAAATTAAGTCAGTCATGAAAGAAATATAGGTCAAATTGACTCAACTGTCAGTGGAAGGCTGTGTTTCTATGCAAGACACATATAGTTATCAAATATTTATGCATTATAAAAAGGAGTATTCTAGTTCTGAACCTTAACCACAAACATGCGAAAATGTAGATCAAACTGACACCACTGTAAGTGAAAGACACATAACTGTGTGTGATGCAATTAGAAACCAAATATCATTACAGTATCACACCTAGTACCCTAGATCTGAACCTCAATCAAAACATAGTATTATGAATGGACAGATAGAAAAACAGACAGGCAGATGGACAAAAAGACAATGGGGCATAACTTGTTTTTTTTTTGGGCTGTTTTTGTAGTACTGGAAAAAAAAGAACTGATGCAAAACAGATGCATATCAAACCTCATCTCTCCTCCTTCTTTGCTCCTCTTTTTCCTTTCTTAGTCTTTCCTTTTCTCTTTCAATTTCTTCTTCTGCCAACTTCTGTCTTCTCAACTTGTCTAAAATGAAAGTTTTTATTATTAGGCATGGATAGGATGGAGTACGTGTTTCATAATTGCAAGTACATAAAATATGGCAGTATTCTCAGTAAACTTACAACAGCAATCTTAACAATTACATCAATTATTAAGACTCTGACGATAGTTAAGCAGAATGAAAAAACCAGAGGCTCCCAGGAGTCTGTACCACTCATATGATAGTGACAACATATTGGTCTGTTATAGCAATGTTGTTTGTCAGGAAGAAATGCTCAATTAGAGTTTTTTAAGGACTATCCAAGGACAATTCCACAAGAGTTTGTTAGTTTTATCAGGATGTTTAAAAGTGAATTTCCCAAGGACCCATGTAACAAGTTTGGCTGTGGAGGCCATCTTGGTTGGTAGGTGGGGATGCCTAGAAAGAGGACCATTTTATCAAAGTCTTATTCCCATTAGCTAAGCAGTTTCAAACAAGAAGATTATAAAAATGAACTGCTCAGAGGATCCCATGTTTAACTATGCTCAGCTTTGTGGCCATCTTGATTGGTCTGTAGGTTGCCTGATATAAACAGGATGGAACATGCCACCAAATTTTGGTGCTTATTTGCTCAGAAAGTTCAGGCAAGAATATTTTAAAGTGAATTTCCCCATAGGGTTCCATACCACTTTGGTTAGCTGTGGGGATACAATTTTGACAGAGGACCATTCCAATAAAGTTTGATTCCAACTGGCTTAAGAAGATTGTTAAGAATTTATTGACATATTTTCTATTTTTAGTAATGGTGGAAGTCTTTGTTGGTCTTGGAAATGTCAAATAAAGCTTTTGTAATGGACCATCTGAAGACCATTTCCCTAAAAGAGTGTGTTCCACTTGTGTTCCACTTGACTAAGAAGATTCAGTGGAGAAGATTATAAGTAAATTATCCATAGGGTTCCATGTTACCATCTGACTGAGAGCATTAATTTGCTGTGTAGGACGTTAATAACTTTCAAAGATTTCATTTTTATGTGAAATTCCAATAGGGTCCCATTTTAAAATAAGTTCAACAGCAGCTGTCATCTTGGTTGGCCATGCAGTTTTAGAGAAGATTTTCAAAAAGACATTTTTTCTATTTCTAGTAATAGTCACCATCTTAGTAAGTGGCAGAAGGACCATTCAATTTAAGTTGATTTATTGGCTTTGCAGTTTCAGAGGATATGATTTTTAAGTAAATGTTGATGGATGGAAAACTGACTCCAAGTGATGGCAAAACCTCACATGACATTTTTCTATTTTTTGTTATAGTGGCCATCTTGGTTATGGGATGGACGCTAAGTATAATTTTGGTTGAAGATGACCCAAGTACAATTCATTTTAACTTTGGTTCTAATTTTCCCTGTGGTTCCAAAGGAAATGATATTTAGAAAATTTTGATGAACAAATGTCCAACTCCAAGTTATGGCAAATGCTCACATGGAATTTTAGGCAAAGTCAAATAGGAACAAAACGAATGATTTTCTAGATTATCATCACAATTTATTCTTTTGACTCCTTTTCTCATTTTTAACAATAAAACTAATCAGTTATATTATTTTTAAAATTTGGATCCAACTTTTGCAAGACTTTAGTACTGTTCATTTTTTGCATAGGATGAATGAACTAAGTTTTACCTTCCTTTTCACGATCAGCTTCATTTTGTTCATCAAGTGTGTCTAAACGGTTTGGAATATCACACAACATGACTTCTATCTCCGGAAACGATACTCCACTCCCTGGGGCAGGACGATGGGTTATAAAAAATTCCCATTTCTTCTTTGAGAAGTATTTTCCATGAACTGCCTGGACCATCCATCTGAAATAAGAAAGTTTTTAAGGTAAAGATATGGTACATTGTATATTTGCCTAAGCTGAGCAAATTGGAAAAAAAGATATATGTAAAAATATAATTACCTAAATTCATCAAGAAATAATTACCTAAGGTCATCAAGAAATAATTACCTAGGGTCATCAAGAAAAAAGTTACAATGAATTATATGTCAGCTGCTTAAGACCAACTGTGAGAAGAAAAAAATTTATAATATCAGACAAAAAGTAAAGAAAATCTAACCAATTATGTTCTTCAGCCACATAAATGAAGAAAGACCTTAAATCAAACAAAGAGCAGATATTTTCCATGTCCACCATTTGGCACCCAAGAAAAGATGACTGAATAACTAAAAAAAATATGGTTGGAGCATTTTTTGAAGGTCAGTCGAGTTAAGAAATAAACACTTTTTTTAATTTTTTACCTGAAGTGTTTTAACTATAATATGATATAATATGATATACCTTGCTTTCTCTTCTGAAATACAATCTGTCTGATTTCTGTCCAGCATAGAAAACTCCCATCTAAAGTCATTTAAAAGGAAATATCTACGATCAAGTTCTTGCAGCAAGTCATACAGCCCTGACTGAACACAATTCTTGGTTGCACATACATACTTCATAGAAGCATAAATCTGTCAAAAACAATGACAGAAGAGTTTTACAGATTTTATTCAAATTATCCTAATGGGTTACATTTTAAACTAGAGGCACCCAGGAGCCTGTGATCACTCACCTGGATTACAGTTAAGATGATATATAATGTAAAAAATAGAAAAAGCAGCTGGTAGACTCTGCAGCCTGCCCTGGCAGATTAAACTTGTCCCATTGAGAGGGGACCACCTGAAGACCATTCTACTAAAGTTTGGTTCCAATTGGCTTAGCAGTTTCAGACAAGTTCCGTTGTGGTTGCCATCTTTGTTTGTCGGTGGGGATGCTGGATTTAATTTTGGTAGAGGACCATGTGAGGACCATTCCACTAAAGTTTGGTTCCAATTGGCTCAGCAGTTTCTGACAAGAACATTTTTAAGTGAATTTCCCATAAGTTCCCATGTTAAACGAAGTTCCACTGTGGTGGTCATCTTGGTTCGTCGGTGGGGATGCTGGATAAAATTTTGGTAGAGCACCATCTAAGGACCATTCCTCTTAAGTTTGGTTCCAATTGGCTCAGCAGTTTCAGACAAGAAGATTTTTAAGTGAATTTCCCATAGGGTACTATGTTAAACTAAGTTCAGCTGTGGCGGCCATCTTGGTTGG
>JARWCS010328784.1:0-12313 GCA_034783895.1 Geukensia demissa | reverse complement strand
TCCCCTTCCCATGGTGTTTATGTGTCACAGTTGATTCGATACTCCTGTCATCCCTGAATTTCTGAAGAGAACATTGCTGTTGTCGCATAAATTACTACAACAAGGCTACATCCAATTAAGATTGAAATCGCCCCTCCTCAAATCATGAATTGGTTGATCTATATGGTTTCATCGTATCTTCTTTAAACAACAATCAATCAATCAATCATCGTATCTTCTAGTTCTGAACCTATTACCGGTAATTCTACAATAAGTTAATCTCTTTTCGGATTGATGTTTACCCGGATTAGAGTTAATGGATTCTCAGACGGGTGCTGCGCGCAGAACAGAGCACCTGATTCAACCCTGTTATGTCGTTTATCCTTTAGTTTTGTATTATTCTAAGAAAGATAACTCAAATTTTGAAAAACTTCTAACTTCTGGCGTGGGGAATTGGTGTAGGGAGTTGGTGTTATCATTTCATTTCCCCGAGAAATTGGGGATAACGCTATCTTTTCTCAAAACTGATCGATATATTGTCTAAACAAAACCCCATTTTACGTACACAATGTACCACATATAATCACGGAATACCAAACGTAGCAGATACTTTAAAAATCCAGAAGAATATCTTATTGGGCGAAGGAGCCGGTGGCATGAGGGAATTACCCCTCCCACTTAATTTTAAAAGTCGGGGGCAAATCTATGTTCCCCCACAGTTATTGTCAATTTAATTACCTTACAAATTCGTATAAGCTTTAATGAATTAGTAGTCTGTAAGTTACTTAACAGTGACGATGTGTCCCCCTTTTTTGCTTGTCACATTAAGAAGCTTGCCCCACCCCCGACCAATTCAAAATCATTGCTACGCCTAAGAGTCTTGGTTGAATCTAGCAGACTTTCTAAAGGCGAAAAGGGAAATAAACACACTTTTTGACGGACCAGAACTGAAGATGTAATTTTAAATAAGAGGGGGTTGCCACCTCCCCAATTAATTGATCCGCCCCACTTAGTGTTTCTACCTTTTCCTACGTTTCTATTAAATTATTTTGATTCAGTAACGTAATCATCAGGATTTACAAAATAAATATTTGTTTTGCGTTTATAGTTGAAAAAATTCTTGAATGCATCGATATCCCAATAAACTTTCGTTCTTTAATTTGTCCCCACAGGAAACAACTGCAAAACATATTTCTCAATATTAAAAGCACGTCCACATATCGTTGCCATGGAATCCGGTTTTCTAATCCTCCTTTTATCCTTCTGAAATTGGTGTACAAATAAAAGGGATATTTTATTTCCATATTACGATTCTATTGTGCAACAAACGAACGAAAACTAATAAACACGTCGCCGGTCATGAGGTAACTTGAGGGGAGATGAGATCGTTTGAAAGCTGAAACTCAACAAAAATGCAAATATATAAATTTATTTAAACTGACGCAATATACTCAAAAAAAGAATGAACGTAGAATATTATTCTCAATGGAGATTACAAGTTTGTTTAACTGTGTGATTTGCAAAACACCATCCCTGACAATTTTTTATGCAACACTGCCTTAATAATTCAGAATATGGCCGAAGTCTGCATTTTATATTCGTCGATAGAGCAACTTTGGGACAGCGGCTACAATTAGAGTGTACTTGAAAGTTAAAGAGTCTTGTACTTAAAAGTTGTAGTGTCTTGTACTTGAAGTTCTAGTGTGATTTCTTGTCTCTTTTCCATTAAATGTGTTTAAGAAGAAATCGAATTTCTAATTTATGTTCGATATAAGCATTAGTTTCTAACATTACATTGTAAAATGTAAATGGAATCGACCACAAGAGTGTGTGCACATTCAAAACAAAAAGGAATTCTATACGACTAAACACTGAGCAGTTCGAAGTATTTTAGAATTTCCTAAATAACTGTTCGGATATAGTTTGGAAATTTGGGCTGAAATGTTGAATTAAATTTTATCATCAATATTTTTACTTCATTTTTACATGTAGAAAATGGTCACGACGTTGTCGCTGTTCTCATCATGTATTGGCGACATGATAATATGTGAGACTAATTGATGATATTTTTAGTTAGTTTTTTAATTAATAAATGGATTTCTGGTTAATTTTTTGGGATATATGATAACGAAGATCATACAAGGTGACATATTAATTTTTAAACCTGTTGTTGGACGACTGTTGAATATCGCATTTTGCATCATTGATCGAAACTTGACGAGACAAAAGAGTCACTTTTTAACATGAACGGTATCGTTTTATTAAATTGATTCTTGACTCTCTTCCATTAAATGTGTCCAACAAGATCTTGAATTTCTAATTTATGTAAAATTCAAACATTCAATTGCTTACTTAGCAACACAAATGTAGATTTCCTTTAAATGGAATCGCCGACAGGACCGCAAAGGAGATTGAAAAATTATACCATTAGGAAATATTTTAGATAATTCCTAAATTTATTTGAGTTAATGCTTTTAATTTGAATCTGAGCATCAAAGTTATATTTTAAATTTTACCAATTTTTCCTTCATTTTACATGTGTAGATACTTCATAAGAAGGGCGACATTTTTGACAGAAACAATGGCGTAATTATTTTCGAAGAGAGGCAACCCGATAATATGTGAAATTGAGCTTTTTCATTAATTAAGTTGACTTCTGATTAATTTTGCAGGAAATTTCGTAGATCGAAATATAATTAATACTATGGTGTTAAATTAATTTCCAAACTGTTATCCGATCGCGAGCACCTGGCAAAATATCGCATTTTGCATCATTGATCAAAACTTCGCGAGACAAAAGACTCACTTTTTACGATAAGGAAACATGTGTATAAACGATTATATATATGGATTATTTATTGATTTTGAATAAAAAGTTAAACGAATGAAAACTAAAGGACAAAACCCTTCCGCCATTAAACATAAAAATGAATATCGTCTGCTGAGGATGGAAGAGAACGGGAATCACGTGATCAATGACGGTGAGGTAAGGCAAGAACCATTGATTTTTTTTTTTGGGGGGGCGACTTTCTTATTTTTGAACCCATGCATTTAGGCAAAATAAATAATCTAGCTGGGATGGACATCGAAAAAGTTATACCTGACCCATCATTTAGCACTTTGAAAAATTAACTGAACATTATTATATTGTATAATCTGCTAAGAACAATTTATTGCCTGCTATACGGGCGAAAAATAGAAAAATATCATCAAGCCAAGACACCGGTCACAGCCCTCCTCGTAGAAAACCAAATGGTCGTTGCCTATACAGTTTTTTTACATAATAGTTAAATAGACCAGAATTTTCAGATTTCTCTCTACAACATATAAACGTAAAGACCTAGCTTACAGTTAAGTTAAAGCAGTTGAATTCGTTAGTAAGTTTGAAAATATTTTTTATTATTACAATCGATTTCTCTAGACCGTTTTTTTTTATTTATCTGAATGATAGTTATACAATACAATGTACTTGTTTTATTTGTTATTGTCTGTGTAAATGTATCGACTTCAAGTTAAATCGTATACAGTTGGTTTTTATAGTTTGGTTTTAATGTTGTTTTGTCATACCACTATTCCAGGTTATAGGGGAGGGTTGAGTACTTTCAAACATGTTAAACTCCGCCACATATTTTATGTGCCTGTCCCAAGCTAGGAACCTGTGACCCAGTGGATGTAGTTGTTTTTATGTTTAAGTGTTACTTGTTTTGCATTGTTTACTTATCTGGCCGATAGTTGTTATATTTGAATATCATCACATTTATTATTTGGGGCCTTTTGCAGCTTGCCGTAGGGTATGGATATCTGACCATTATTGAATTAGGCCAACCTGTAGATGTTTGTAATTTATACTTTTTTGAATGGCTGTCTCAGAGACAATCATACCACATCTTCTTTTTCTATAAATTGTAAAAGGTATCATCAAAGTTTGGTTATACCAGCTGTAGTGTTTTTTGATAAATAGACATTTAAGTTAATTTCCTAAACTGAATTTTAACTGTGGTGACCGTCTAGGCTGGCAGATAGGAATGCTTGACAAAAATTTACCAACCCAAGGCACTTTTAGTCTGCTGAGCTTTTAAAAGACAATATGGAAAATGTGGCTGGTGACTTTAAATTTAAAAAATCAGGAACTGCTATTCCATTGGGTCCACCTTAATTGAACCGTTTTTAAGATGGGATCAGCACTTTTCATAGATATATATTTTTTTGTATATTCTGTGTCTTGGTTCTCAAGGTAGCGTGCCTATTGACTGGTCTTTTTGTCTGACCCATCAGTTTTCATTCACTACCAATTTGTTTTGTAAGACCATAGTTTGGAAACAATTCTCCCTTTGAGATTGTTCTTTACATAGAAGATTGGTTTTGTTATCACAAGAGAAAAATATGTGCTTGTTTTGAGGTGGATTAAATATAAATAGTAGACCCACAAGATCACATTGAAATTCAAAAAATAGCTTGAGAAGCTACAGTATTTTTTTCACATTAAAGTTAATAGTAGAGCGTAACCTTGTTTGAAAAACACATGCCAAGGTGAGTAGAACATCTTTACTTAAAAGAGTGAACAAAAAAGCATAACCTGGCGGGGATCAAACCCACGACTTCCGCACTCGAGCGAGCATGCTAACCATTACACCATCGAGGCGGTCTGCCAAGGTGAGTGGAACATCTTCAGTTATAAGAGTGGACAAAAAATAAACAACATAGTAAGATAATGACTTTCATTATTAATAAGATAAATTTACACAATAAATATTACAACAAAGTCCGACAGCAGACAAACATTTTGTACATTGAAGTGTTAGTCCTTATAAAAATCATGCAGTGGTACATGTTCAACAACTTTTAAAAACAACTTAAAATAGATTTGCACATATAACATCTTGTATGATGCATTCCTAAATTCTCTATATTTATTCAACATGGTAATTTTGTATTTTGTAAAAATAATGCAACATTTTCAAGTTATACAAGGACATAAAAAAGAAACCAAGTAAAATACAGAAATGGTGAGTTTACTCTTGGCATTCATTAATAGGGTAGAAACACTTATGGATTTCATTCTTATACACTTATACATATGTACTGAAAATTAAAAATTATGTTTATATGATTGTGGAAAATTAGATAATGGAAAATACAATAACAATACATTGCATAAATCCATTTCCATATTTTTTGTTAAAATAAAATTTTAAGGAATCTCATATTAGCAATAATAAATAAAAACAATATTTCAAAAAAGTATGACGATCTAGAGAGATCTTTTTTATTTCAGTATTAACAACTGAAGTTGCCCAGAAGTATGTTTATGTATCACTAACAACTGTCTGATTCTTACATGAACAAAACTTTGAGAAATAAATGCACTGAGTACACTAATCATTTGGACTGATAAACTATATCACAGATACAATTCCTATAGGTATTGTCACTCATTGTTTATAATTTTCACACATCTCAGTTAAACACCACAATCATACTTTACTTTTGTTACTTTTGAACTTTCTTCCAATTCATTTTATATCATAAAAAATAATAATTTCTATGTATTCCATACAGAATGTAAAAGTACACTACTTAGAAAACAAATAATTTTAAAAATGTTAACCGGCCTGTGTCGCTCACAGGAACCCAGAAAATTTAACTGAGAAATCTTCATCAAATCAGACCAAGCTTTTTTACAATGAATTTCATTTACAGAAAAAGTTCAACCAATGATTTTTTTTAGTTTAAATTTATTTGGCTTGGTAGTTTGAGGTGATTAAAAAATCAGCCAATCAGAAGCAAGAATATCCCATGGTGGCCATATTTGTTCTCAGATAAGGAAAAAATGGAAATATTATTAAAGAGCAACCAAGATGCTTCCTATAAATATTCAGTTCATTTCCCAAAGTAGTTTCAAAGAAGTCATTTTTAAAAATCAGCATAATACAAAAAAATAAAAAATCTCCATAATGTTTCCTGTAAATTTTGGCTTTAATTGACTTGGAAATGTAAAAAAAAAAATCTTGACAAAAGACCTACAAAAGGTGCTATACAATAAGTTTTAGTTTATTTGGCTTCATGGGTTCAGTAAAATTATGTTTGAAAATCTGCAAATCAGAAAAAAGTCTTAGCTGTTGTGGCCATATTAGATGAGAGAGATCAGAAAATTGTACAAAAATATTATAGCAGCAGATCCATAAATAGTCATAACAAGTTGGGATTCAATTGTTTGAATAGTTTTAGATGAAAGTTTTTTTAAAGATTGACCAATCAGAAACAAGAATTCCCTGTGGCAGCAATGTTAGTAGACTAACAGGGATAGTGTATAGAGGTCATCCCATTTAAGCTTTAGACCAACTTTCATTTCATTTGGCCCAGCAGTTTCAGAGGAAACGACTAAAATGTAAAAATTAATGAACAGATTGACAGACACCAAGTGATGACAAAAGCTCTCATGACTTTGACCAGATGACTGATAATCTAAATCAGGTGTTGGTTACAGCTCTGCAAATAATTTCTTGACTAACTTTGATAGAACAATTTTGATCTAACCCAAACTCTAAGGGTACGATTCATGATGTTTAATGATTGGTATCATCACATTCTGTCCATTTTCTCCCTTGAAAGTTTACTCATCAAGAGCAGTGGTATCCAGTTTAGAGGACCAGGTAACCAGATCTTCCACTTCCTCTTCCCAGGGTTCTTCTTTGTGACCAGTAGGTGGTGGATTATTTGATGGAGCTATAATGAGAAATATGGACATACAACTCAACCATTTTCCTTCACATAAATATTTTTTGGTATAAAAGTCTAGCCCTATGATATCAATTCAAATCATGATATATGGTTTTCTTCTTCAAATTTGCTTTTTTGTTGTTACCTTTTTAGCTCTGAAAATTTAGAGAAAATTGTGGACATGATGATATCACAATCACAACCTAATTACAACTTTACATGTGTAACAAATAAAAATCAGTTAGGAAAATTTTAAAATAATCAAAATATCCAATATTTGAGCTCCATCATATAGAAATCAGCCTTATGCAATGTAAGTGCCATGTACATGTAACATTTATTTAAGGCACAAATAAGATATTTAAGTTACAGCCCATTTAGACAAGTGATTGCTATACAATGATATTGTACTTGTGTTTGTTTTGGGGACACAAAGATATTGTAAACATGCATTCCTACTAATTGTGACCCAGAACATAGCTTAAGACTGATTGAATTGTAAAATTGCATAAGGTCTATTGCTATCTGACACAGCTCACTTCTAAAGACTAAGTTAAATATCAGTTAAATATAATTGTACTAATATAGTGTGTACTGACTGGGTGAGATCCTGGGTGGAAGGTATATTTTCTTCATTCTACTAAGTCTAGCTAACTTGGCAGCTTTTTCATCTTCTGCATTCGGTCTGGTTTTAAAATTGCCATACATCAAAGCTGAATGTCTAAGAATAAGAAATATTTTACATTAAAGTTGCAGAAAATCTTCATTCAAATTATTAAGTGCTATCATATATGATTGCCACACACTATCCCCAAGAACTTAACATTAAATTCTAAGTACAACAGGTTTTTTTTCTTATTGTCATGCCTGAATCAAATCTGTTTATTTGCAGAAGCTGGATATCAGAATTTGTTGATTTTACTGTTCATCATTTCATCAATTATAATACTTCAAGCATAAAAATACTGAGTTTTCCCGAATAAATAAAACTTGATATATTACAAGTGACATGAAATAAACACTGTTATTTTACTTACGGAAGTGACTTTACAATTGCACTGTCAACATAAAGTCACAATAAACATAGTTAAGTTTTTTTTATTTAGGTTTAAAAAGTTACCCAAGATGACTGTAATTTATAGGTTTTGGCTGGTTGTCTCATGGACAATTACACCACATCTCCTTTTCTATAGAAGCAGTAAATAAACATTGAATACCCTTTTCTTACAACTTGTGTTGCACAACTTATAAATCACTAGTGTGCTATGCTCACTCTTAATTTCATGTGTAATTAGGGCATTCATTACTGATTAAAGGTATTAAAATGCCGAACATGGTCATTCTATAATTATTAATTTTATCTGTTTTCCAAAAAAACAATACTGAATGAATTCTCTGAGGCATTACTTTCTTCTATGGATGTAAATTCAAAAGAAAAATCTGATTTAAACAAAAAACCTGTACCCATAGAGAGGATAAATGGCAACTGTCTTCAAATATTGCATGAAGAAACATTTGTGTCTAAAATTATATATAAGTGTTAAATAACATATTTCATAACTCAACAATAGAAAACATCATCATAGTGACCAAAAGGACTCCCATCACTATTCTGCTTATTGCATGTCATAAACCACAACAAAATTCACAGAAACCCCTCAACACAATAAATAAACATCATGATAATATCTTCTTACTCTTCTATTTGTCTCTTCATCTGTTCTTCAATTTCTGCCTGTGGTAGACCCAGATGTGCTTTCTGTAATACTGTGTTCTCTTTTATCATTTCCAGTACTAAAAATAAATTGATGAACAAAGATCATTCAAAGAGACAATGATCATGTCTCAATTGAACCATACATTTATGATTTTGAAATATATGAAACCACACTTAGATTTTCCAAAATTTGACCAGTTCAAAGGGGTGGATGTTGGTTTGCTGGTTAGTCAGGCATGTAAATCTATAGTAAATAATCTTTTATTGTTAATTACCTAAAATATCTTTGATTTCAGGCTTATTAACAGTATGTATGCACAGCTAAACTTCAAATTATGTTGGTAAAAAAAGAAAAGAATACTTTCTTAATGGGTGATAATGAACTGCTTATATTTAATGAATAACATAATGTTGAATAAATGATAGAGAGAATGGTAAGGAAAATTGAATCAAAATACTATGACTGCAAAATTCAGTATTGTCACTTTTGCATTTTATTTTATTTTTTCAATTTTATATGTGTAAAATGTCAGCTAATTACTAGGCAAATGAAATAATATAATACCAAGTTTTTTTTTCAGTGAAACCACTCTCCAAAATATGTGATTAATTAATGTGATTTACAGAAGTCCTGTTTGATAATATAGTGAACAGATATAAGAATGCAAATTCTTACTTTTGTATTTATAACTCACTCACATTATTCCTAATAATAAAAACATTGCATTGATTTCTGAATTAACAGTAATTCACAACTTGAGTTTAGTGTCATAAAGACTTCCTTTTAACTAACAAAGGACTACAACTCTATAATAACTACTGGTAAGTCAAAATTGTTGATTGAATGACTGAGCAAATCTGGATGAAGACACTTTGAAGTGAAACAAATTAACCCTTTTTGACTAAGACTTACACACTAGATTTTCATGTCCTAGTTCACAAACAGCAAGAAGACAAATTACCCTATCTGGGTACATTATTGTAATTCAAACAGACCAGTCTTTGCTCTTACTCCTGTGATGCCCCACACAAGAAGAAACTTTGCTACATGTACAGTGGACCACTTTGGAGGTCAACACTGTGATAATCACAAAGCAAACTCGTGATACCATTAGATACAAGAAATTTGATAGCATATTGGTTTTCTGCATTACTTACAAGGATTTTTAACATCATGTGTTGGTTTTGAGGTAGCAATACCACTCCATGTTGTGTGATAATCATCAAATGAAAGCCTGGTAATTTTAGCAGGAGGTACCTTAGCAGCTGTCACAGTTTTTCTTTCCTCTGTCGGAGAAGCAAATCTAACTCGAGATTCTAATTCTGAATGGGGAGTAATACCAGCTGAAAAGATTAATTATTAATAAAATGCTAAATCTATTCCAAATAAGTTTTTAATATTTGCTTTATACCAGCTGAAAAGACAGAAAAAATTAATTATTTATAAAATGTTATCTCCATTCCAAATAAGTTTTTAATATTTGCTGTATAAAGCAAACATTAACAAACAAGAGGGAGGATTTCTAATTCCCAATTTGTTCACATCCTTGATGATGACGTTCCTTTGGATCCTTCATATAGTGTTTTACTTCTGGACTTTGTTGTTGTGTGTGTTTGTAGTGACCTTACAGATTTTAATGAACAAAATCTCTGTATAACTGACAAATTATTGATTCAAGGATTTCATTACCATAGATAAGATGAAAAATTTACTAAGTTCTTTTAGAAGTATAAAGTCTGGTTTCAAAGTTTGGATGTACTTGCCCTTTTGGTATATTTTGAAACTTCTGATCATTTATTTCTTTTATCTCCACTCATATTAAACAAACTATTTATTTAATGGTTTCCCTCCATTATTACATTTTTTGCTTGTATAACTACCAATAATGAATTGAATTAAAGCTATTCTGATGTTTTTCAAATCATTATTCACACAATAAAGAATAAGACTTGAACTTTCTAAAATGCCATTTTCAGCATCTTTGGGAACTTAGATTTTTTTACAGAAAATCATAAATTCCATGTGAGTGCAAAAATTAATAGACTGTGCTATGTTAATAATACTTTAATATGTATTCCAATGAATTGTGACACAATATTTACAGAAAGTTTTAGCTGTATCAAATTACTTCCCTTACCTTCTACTCTCTGACTGGCAGCTACACAGTCTAGCACCATCTGTCTGTAAGCATGAGGAGAATGTATAATCATATCAGCTGCCTCTGGATTGACAGGATCATCTAAGTTTGGATTGGATAATAAATTCTACAAAAAGTACTGATGAAGTAAACTGATTGTTAATGTACAGAATTAAAGAATATTACATAAATTGAAGAGTTGATGTTTCAAATTAAAGAAAAGAACTAAAGCACATGTTCAAATAACATATGAAGAAAAGGAATGGATTTGATTGTAATAAAGTTAAGATTCCAAAACATTTCAAACCTGTTCAGAATCTTACCATTTTACAATTCGATATGAACATATATGACACTATTCTGTTCAAAACATTGTGACATTGAATTTTCTTGCTAGTAATAGGTTATTTCCCTTTTTATCATGACCATATCTTGTAAGCATTATAAACATGACATATTAGAAAAGATTAAATAAATGTTTATAAATAGTGATATTAGTAAAGGAGTTTGGAAAGTTGGCAATGAATAGATTTGTCTCACAATTATTTGTGAAATTAAGATGATGTATTTGTTAACAAAATGATGTGTCGATTCAAACAAAGGCAGACAAAAACCTCTAGCAAAAAGTATACTATGTATACCAGTACCAACCTGTATGGTAACTAATATAAATGAAAGACTATAGGACTCTTCCCATTTGGAATAATCATCTAGAAAATCTATACAGGGTCTGCCTGTTATCATGTCAACTGAAGAAAAAAAACAGAAAAATCAGCTAAAATATATTCAAGTGAAAAATTTACCAAAAATTTTTTTCCAATATTTATTCTCAATTTTGTTTTCAGAATGGCAACTTGATAAGTTGTAGTCTGAGCAGTAGATCACAAATGTTTTCTCACTAAAGTGTTTCATTTCTTTAAAAAGACACTGATTTTGATACTTCACCATGCAATTAAATGTTTCTGACATGTTTTTGCCAATAAAAAGCTGAACCAATATAATTGCTATTTTTTCTATTGTTTAGTCTCCTTCCTTCCCTTTTAATCTAGTTTCTAAAGGACTGTCATCTGGACTTTATCCAAAAACCAAAACATTTAAAACTTATATTTTTGATACCCTTAAAACATGTTTAAAAGACACCAAAAACACACATATTTTTGGGGCCCTAATCTATTTCATGTACCATATTTGAAGTGATTTTGGTGTGCTAAATTGAAGTGTTTGCATACCAACATCTCCTTTTTCAATTGCTATATAAGTATTAATTTTTTGTCATATTGGTTGGAAAAAAATAAAGCAGATATGATGGTAGGAACATTTTGTGATTGCATTTACCCACACTTTTAACAACTTACCATTAGGATGGAATGGTATTGTATGGAAACACACATCTGGTGGTCTGACATTATAGTGTTCATCAAATTTTATATACACTCTAAATATTCCACCTGCAATCATACAAATAACATAAGCTTTTATCCTACAAAAATCTTTTTCAATATATTAATTGATTGTCGTATTTTACAAATAGTTTCACATTTTGTGTTTTGGGGGCTTTTTACAGCTTTGGCTATAGTATGGTCTCCAGTTCATTGTTGAAGACCATAATGGGACCTGTAGAAGTTTAATTTTGACTGACATTTGGTGGATGACTCTCTCATGGACAATCATGCCACATCTCCTAATTTTATATATTTCACACTCTCTCTATATAAATATGAGACATTGTTGCATATCACTACAAGTATTGGACTTTCAA
>JARWCS010328773.1:0-12313 GCA_034783895.1 Geukensia demissa | reverse complement strand
ATGCTCTGACTTCTCCCTGTTGAGCTCTGAGGGAGAAGTCAAGTCTCCCTTACATTGTGAAGTGTGGTGAGCACTGGATAACGATGATGAAGATTCCCTCACAGAATTTTTAAAAAATAAGTAAGAAGTGAGACACTCAGTTCATGGAAAGTACATCAACATATTTACCAGCACAAGAGTTCAGCACCACAAGGTTTTAATTTTCAAAATTGATGCTATATCAGAATTTCATTGTCTATAAAATTTGCATATATTGTCTTGGTTAGTCCATTTATTACAAAAATTTTAAAAATGAAAAATTATTGTTGCAGGATGGTTGTCTAATGGATTTTGAAGTTTGTAGAAATAAAGTTAATATTTGCATAGAGTAGTACATGTATATAAACATGTACATGGACTGTGAATCCACTTATTTTTGTTGACAACAAAAGACAATGTCATGAGTTGGTTTTAATCTGTGGAAAAGGAATTGAAGGAAAATTAATTGCATGATTTAAAAAAATGTTCTCTACATATTTACTTAAGTGAACCAAGTGGTCGAAAGTTAATTATTTACTTGTTGCAAAGTATATGGATTTCGTTGCTGTAACACTAACACTGAACTATTTAACTATTTTCCTGTTGAAACAAATAGACTTGTGTCCTATGTGACAGTTGTCTATTCCTTTTTCAGCAGTTAGGTAGCAATAATATTTCATTGGGGTCATATATTTGTGGATATTTCAGCCCATTGTGAAATCCATGGAAATTGGATTGCATAAAGCAGTAAGTGTATAAATTTTTGCAATTTTAGAGTAAATTTGTGAGCCATCTTTCTGTGTGAAGTTGCTGAGTCTGTACTATATCAGGAAATGTGTTGGGATCTGAACTGTCAATTTAGATATAGCTCTATATTGATTGCTTTGCCTGAAACATCATGTGTATGTTTTTTGTTTTGTAGTTAGAAGAAGAAAGATTAGCCACAATAGAAAGAGATAACAGAATTTTATTAGAGAAAATGTCATATATAATGAGAACCAAGGGCAGAGTTGACAATAGAAATAACTATGAATATAAAAGGTAATATCATGGTCAACAGAAAAATGTTCAGGGAAGGTGAATGAACTCATAATATAATTCAGACATAATTTTGCAGATATGATAAAAATGAAGAAATAGATTACTGCAGCTAAAATTAGTATTTACTAACGTCTAAAATGGAAAAACATTTCTTTCAAGCACTGCTATTTAATTTTGAAAAAAATCATGTCTGATTATATTGTAAACAACACACAAACATGCAATTTCTGAGGCATTTATACTTAGTGGAAGTTATTTGCTGGTTTTAAGGATTTGAACCACTATATCTATTATTTATATAACTGCAAAATATTATGATTGTCAGGTTTTGGTAATGTTGTCATCTGTCTACAGATGTAGGGGGTTTCCATAGTGAACTATTTCGGTAAACCAATCCTTTACATACTTTCACATATGAGGTACATTGATTTTGGGTGATCAAGTCATTACCATTTTGAGGAAGGGCCAAAATTGTTTTTTTTATTTCATACATGTATTTTAATGTAACTTGTCAATTTCTTATCCTGGGCCATTATTTGTTGTATTCTTCATGAGATGGTAAACAAAATCAAGCCTTGTGTTATGTTCTACTCTTATCATATAGGGGATAATATACATGTAAGGGTAAGATAAAAGGCCACATCCTTATTTTTGAAATGTTTTATTTTAACCTGATTTCAATGTTCCCTTGTCAGAAATCCAACAAAACTTATTGCAACAATTTTTTGATTGCTTATGAAAAGTTCAGATATAGCATAATTTTCAAGGAGACTCTGCCACACCTCCCCAAACAGATATCAAAAGGGGCTTTTAAGGTCTCCACAAGGCCTTCAACAAGGGTGGAATCCCACTCATTTGATGAGCTCTAAATTGCTCCAAATAGAAATGAAGTGTGTATATATATATTTAATGAAAGGAATAATGCAACAATAAAAGCAAAATAACAAAAACTGCACAAAGACAAACCCAATATTGTCACCAGTCTGACTTACATGTAGAACAGAGGCATGGTTACACCAGCCCTTCAGGATCAAAACCCAACTCCAGCTTTTGAGATAAAATGGGTCTAAGGGACCAAAAAATTAAAATTTTTGGGACATATGGGAATTTTTATTTTTATCCAATTTTGAGGAAAAATTATTTATTTTTTAGTTTCCTAGTGAGAGCTTTAAGAATTTTACATTTTCAAGATAAAAAGAGTAAAAAAACCTTTAAGTGCATTATAACAATTTGAAAATTGTTATTTCTTGTCAGATTTGAATGGTTTATTTTATTGGATTTGCCTTATGTAGAACTTTCTTTATTTTAAAGAAAATGAGTAAATTTTTGTATCTTTTAATGTTCCCAAGATAAAACAGAACAAAGTTTGAAAAAATGCAGTTTCATAACATATGGGAAAGTTTAGTTATATTCCTGTTGAATTCATGTCAATGAGGGTGTTTTAGAAGTAGTATATTCCTTGGATTTTCTGCATCATTTACCATTTTTCAGGATCAAAGGGGTCAAAATGCATTCAAATGGGCTGATGATTTTGAAAATGTCTTAATTCTCATCTGATTTTAACTCTGTTGGAGCTTTTAGTCACTTACAAGTGTGATTTTGTTTTCGAGATGAATGGGATGAGAGTGGCCAAAAATATATCAGTTAAAATTTTTGCTGTGAGCACAACAACTGAGTTGTTAAATTCCCAAATCTACTGAAATCTAAAATAAGGTTGAAAGAGTATATATTCTAAATTCATATTTTAAAATATTATTGAAAAACACTATTTATCAGCAAAAAGGTTTTTAATAGCACAGTTTGGTGACAAGCATTTTGAATTAAATAAATTTATTGAAGGATGAAACAGTGGGACTTTTTTTATGCAAAACTTTTGTTATATAATTCTTATTGATAGAGCTGGTTTCATACTGAGAGAAATTATAAGAAAATTGTCTGATTTTAGTTTAAATAGAGAGAAGCGACAGAGGGAGTTGTTGCGCCTGACAAGAGAGAATCAAGCAATTTTAGGAAGAATTACACAGAGAAAGCCAGAATATAGTGCTGAATCATGGGCCAACCAGTGGGAAGAGGACCAGAAATTCATGGATAATATATCACATTTTCCTAAAAACTGGTGGTTAATGAAGGTAGGATGACAGTCATGTTACTGTTGGTCATGTTAAGGAGGGTTCTTTTCTAATAGTTATAAAAATTAATCAGCGTAAAATAGCCAGGCTTGGTCTTTATTGGTACAATACACTGTGTTTTCAGCATTTTATAATGCTCTTATAGGCAACTCATTTTTTGTTTGTGTTTGCTACCCACAAGTTTAGACCTTTTGTCATTTTAGAATGGGTAAAAACGGATTTTCAAAAATTTTTTATATGAAAGTCACAAATATCTGTTTACTGGCTTTGCTAAGGAGTCGTTAGTAAACACAATTTGCAACCATCAAATCATCAATTGATGCCGCCAAATCTTCAAATACAATACTGTTTACTCTTAATTGATATTTTGTGATACACTTTTTACAAGGCACAACCTTTTAAAACAGCTCACTAGTGTGGAACCAAACTTGTTTATAAGACATTAAAACCATATCATGTGACAATTTTTAAGAGTAATTGAGCATAGTTAGTTTCATAATGTAAAGTAACATTGTAAGATTAAACTTTAATATCATGTGTATCATATTAACATGTTTGATACATACAATTGAACATTATTACAGTTTTGTAAATCACTACATTTGTTTACATATAGTGTGGGTATAAATAAAACAGCAGTTTGTCATATGCACAGCATTCATATGTAAACTGATTGTATTGTCTTTATTAATCAGCAAATATCTAACCAAACAATAAGCTGTAAAAGTCATATAATATTTGATTTTTTAAGGATTTATGAAAAAAGATAGCATTGAACAAATTACAATTTCAAAAAATTCCTGACATGTACATCTATAAACTTGAACCACTAATGATAGGGAAATGGGTATGTAGAGCAGTAAAACCAGTTTAAAGTCCTAACCATTTTAATGATATTTGGTGTCTTTAACAGAGTAGGATCTGATGACCCTACCAAAAAATCATCCCTGGTTTTAATGGACCCATGTTACTTAATCTGGAGTCCTGTATACAAGTTTTTCGTGTGCTGTATTTTGTTGTTTTTTTCTGTTTACCTTCATGTCTTGTTATTTAATTTTTTGTCTCCTTGGGTAGCCGGTATATTTAAACTTTTTATTTCAAACCAGTGAAAATTAATATGTGTGACTGCTTTTAAAGAAATTATTTCAACTTTTTTTAAAAAGAAAATAAATCAAATGTCAACAATTCAAAGTCTAAGAGGTTTATGTTATCATGTTACCAACAATTTTTTTCACCTTTTAAAGGAAAAAACAAATGTGAAGAAGTCAAAATCCAAGACAAAGAGCAGAGAATCAACAACTGTAGAGAAAAAAGAGGAAAAAGAAGATACAGGCAGACCAGCCTCTGCAGGATCCGCTAAATTAGATGATGAAAATGACAAGAACACAAAAAAATAATTACATTAACATGAATATTTGTATTGTGTGTTGAGAGATGAGTGATTGGTATAAACGAAAGGTGACATTTTTCATAACTGGTATGGAAAAAGAGAAGTGCATCAAATCTGTGACCTCATATTTAAGACTGAAGATGACTGGAAATGGTTTGATGTTTTGTTGGCAAAACTTGAAAATTTGGTGTAAAATATTCACATTGTAATCCTTGCATATGTTCTTCATTGTTCAGTAAGTGTATATTAAAAAACATACTTATGAAAGGCTGTGTAATGAAATATTTTTTGATGATTTTATTTTAACTACCAGTAATGAATTTCAAGATTTTGCCCCCAGTGTATGTATAGATTTTTTCACCAGGGTAATAGCTTTATATAAGTAGAAAAATTGTAAGATGACAAAATAGGCATATCTCTATGGTAGATTTTTCTTTAAAAATATTGGCCAATCAATTATCCCTATTATACAAAATTTAGAAAAAAAAGATTTCTGATACAGTCGTTTCAGCTTATTGGGAGCCCTTGATTTAAGATGAGTACATATATTCCTGTTTTCCTCTAAAAGGTCAGTTGTTTATTGCAGGAGAGGGGTTCCTATAAAATCAGGGAAATCTTAACTAATTGCCAGCAACTTTTACATTAGAAAATATCTAAAATCTTAATTTTATTGTGAACCATGAATTATTTAACTATTGTTTATTTTTTTTATTGCCAGTCTGTCTAAGAATCAGGTTTGACTGAAAAACCCTGATTATAGATTTAAATTGATACAAATACAGGTTTTTTTTTTTTCAATGCATGGAAATAACATTGCTTATATTATTTTTTTCTGATAATTTGAAAAATATTTTTTTTGTAAAATGATCTTAAAGGGGAGATAACTACATATACAACATAAAATTTACTCTCATTCTGTAGAAATATGTATTATTATTCATTCCAAAGAATCTCTCCTACATTAAATTTGGATGTTAGTCAAGTTTTTTTTTTTTGGTCATGTTCCCTTCACTGGCTGTTTCTTAGGCAGTCTGATACTGATGTATTTATCAGTTGTATTGTTTACTGGTATTATTTTGTGCTGTGATATCTGTTATTGCTCATATTTATTTTGTATAGCTTAAGTATTATAGCTGTTAGTTTTATGTATAAATCAAACTGCTGATAAAGCACAGATATTTTGTTATGATTTATCTTAATTTTTTATAATTTTATACATATCTATATTTTATGCATAGATATTTATGCAATGCTTTCAGTTATATATGCAGATTTTAGTATTATTTACTTAATTTATTGAATATTTACAAATAAGGAGGGATAGAGTATGTATTATGAGGTACAGGAATACTATTAATGCACAGAGATATATGTATGTTGGGCTACTAAATTCATTCAACAACATTTCTATTGTAATTTTTTTCCATTTGTTTATAGTTTTTTTCTTGAAAACTTTTTTGGAGGTCTTTTGCATAAATCCAGTATTAGAGTGAGGTTTGCAGACAGTTATTATTATAATTAAATATTTAAATTACATTTGTGCGACTTAAACCTGTTTAAACAGAGTAGATGTCTTTTTTTTAAAATTATTTTATTGTAGTATATAAAATAATGTTAAAAAATACATGATAAGCTACTACTGCCAGACATTGATTCATACGTGTATATACAGTCCATGTGATATGTAATGTCTTCACTTTGTACTAATTGATTATTGTGATATTCATAATTTTATATGAATATAGAAATTTTATAGCACATTACAGCTTAATGTTTAAGAAATTGATTCTCCCATTGTATTGTTATCTTTCGTTGTTCAGGTTGATTATTTTTCGTATCAGTAATGTTATAGGGGAGATGTTGGGAGAATCATAAGCTCTGCAGTACATATAATTTTTTTTCCACAATACATATGTAAGACCTTATGTAGAGTTTTAACATTTAATGTTAAAAATCATTACAAGGACAATGTTAAGTTGAAACCCCCAAAATAATTGCACAATGTATTTAATAGATGTGTTAATGGATTAATTTCAATTAACTATGTTTAAAAAAAATTATCAAAATTCTTTAAAAAAATTCCTGGTCCATTTTTTGCTACTTTTGTCTGTTTTTTGTGTTTATGTGAAGAAAAAAACCATGACGAGAATGTCAACTTTTCATGTGTTTGTCTTAATAAATGTCTTAACTTATGTGTCCTCATGTTACTTTCTATTATAGTTATTTGGAGATTTAGTAGTTTGGTTTTTTTGGGATGTTAAGGCTGGAAAGTTTCTCTTGCAAACTTTGAAGGCACCGCCAATTAAATTTCTGAGGTTAATACAGTGCAAAAATATGTAAATGATGGAGGTTATTAGATAGTGCTTTGAACACTAATTTTTAGTTCGCCTTTAAAGAGTAAATGTGGACTATCAAAATTGCCTGTCTTGTGTCCGCATCTGCTCTACGCCCAAAGTTCTATTATTCAGTAACTAAACAAGGTGGCTTCATGAAACTTAGCAAGATGGGCATGCAATTGTCATTTTATGCATTTGAATTTAGGTGACTATGACATCAAGGTCATTCATGATCATCATTTTTCAATTAGTAAATCTGCATTTTCAACAAAAGTTACATTCAAGTTTTTGTTTTCTTAGCAACTGTGCTATATACCCACATGAAACTTTTTAAGTAGTGGCATTGGTGTAACATGCATATAATGGATGCAAATTCAGCTGATGCTGAGGTCAAGGTCAACCAGGAAAACAGTTTTAGACTTACAAAATTTGCTTTTCTGTGGAAGTTAGGTCCACTTTTTTATTTTCACAGAAACTTTGATATCTAAATGAAGCTTGTTATGAAGTTTCATTGAAATAACGTGCATGTTTCTGATACAAATTTTGATGACTTTGACCTGAAGGTCATTCAGGGGAAACAGTTTTAATTATAGCATAATTTACATTACAATTTTTTTCCTCAGAAACAGTACTTGATATTTAAATGTTACTATCATGAAGATGAATGCCAATGGCATGACTGATATTGAGGCAAATTAAGATGACCTTGATCCCAAGGTCATGTAGGATCTAAGTTGTTTCAACTTTGAAAGTGGTTGTTTTTATTGAAAATTATGTCTAATATAGAAAAAGGAAATGTGGTATGATTGTCTATAAGACAGCCATCTAAAACTTGTAAATCGCAAACTTCTACAGGTTGCCTCAAGACCTTCAATAATGGACACATGTCTACACCCTACAGCAAGCTGTAAAAGGCCCGAAAAATAAAATGTGATGATATTCAAATGTAACAACTATTAGCCAAATTAGTAAACAATGAAAAACAAGTAACACTTAAACGTAAAAACAACAACATCTACTGGATCACAGGTTCCTGACATCCACTGGATTATATTACAGTATGAGATAGAAAAAATCTGTTGGCATACTACTACTGAAAGCTCTCATTAAAGAGGGTGCTACAGGGTTATTTTCGTGCAACGTTTTTACCGATTTTTATTTCACGTTTTGTCGTGCTAGAGGGTCGTTATATGCCGTGTTTCACGTGTCTTGATCAAAATGCAACGTGCAAGCCATTTTCTAATTTTTCGTTCCTCGTGTTAAGATATTTTATTTCTCGTACGTCCGTGCGCGGGACCCCCCTGTACCACCCTCTTATAGGAATTACCCTGTCTGTCTGTTCCTTCATCTGTTCACTTACCTTTCTAAACACATATGCACATAAATCTTTACTTTATACATGAACATAAGACAATGTGTAGATATGTGTAAAGGGAGCTTATTCATTTTGGACCATTCCAAGGACAGATAATTCACTTGGAAAAACTGGGATAGGAAGCAGGGTATCCTTTGTGGGTTATGCCCTCAGTATGTCTTAAAGTAAATGTGTGGAGTAAGAGAACTCAGTAAGCCTACCAGTTTATTGATAAACATGATCAATGAGCTGGTGTTAAATCGAGTTGAAACTGGTGTTGCACAGTAATACCAAAAAGTGAACGTTTATATCAATACTGACTGACAAAAACTGCTGAACAATGAACCCTTTGATGTTCAGGAGATTAATCAAACAATGTGTCAACTTACAGAAAACAGTACCTATAGTAATACTTTACAACACCTGTTTCATTTCTCTGTGATTTAACACTGGTTCATTCTTCAATAAAGGAAAACTGCAAGGGAGTTAATTCTATTTCCCAAACTTTACATTATATCCACAATAGTATAAGATGAATAATAACCATGCCTTGCTTCAATGTAATTATAAACTTAGGACATGTTTATATTTTGAGTAGAAAGCCACAACTGGAGGTCCAGTCTTACAATAGATAAGATAAAACAGATGGGATGCTTTAAAGATATTGTAGCCAAGAACAAGGTGAGTAATTATTCCTAATTATTATACTTGGTGTAAGTTTCTGAAATGATACATGCTTTGCAAGTTGTCTGGACAAGTCCAGAACTCACCATTTTTCTCTGGGACTCATAAAAAATTTTAAGTTTAATGTACTTTACTATGGTGGGACTCACCAAAATTTTTCAGTTTGATGTCTTTTACTATGGTAGGACTAAAAAAATATTGAAAATCTGGTTCTAGACTCAACAAACTAAAAACCTACAAGTATCCCTGTAATATTTGGCATATAACCTAGGTTATATGTCTCACACACTGATTGTGGGCGTTCCTGTTATATTCATAACATTATGTTTGTCTGAGGCAGGGAACGACATGACAATGATTTTAAAAGAAGGGAAAAATTAATTTGACAGTACTACAATTAGGGAACAATAATTCTTTAAGACATTCAGTATAATAAGCATAATAATAGGGGGGAGGGGGGTTGTCTCAGTAATAAGGCAAAATATTTCAAAAGGCAAAATGTATCAACTTCAAAAGTTCAATCTTATTTAGTTGGTTTGTTAAGTTTGTTTTTATGTCATTTTTTCATACCACTGTCCCAGCTTACCGGGAGGGTTGAGTACTCTCAAACATGTTAAACCCTGCTGCAAACCTATTTATTTGTTCCTAGCCAGGTACCTGTAATCCAGTGGTTGTTGTTGTTTTTATGTTTGAATGTGACTTGTTTTTCATTGAATACTTACTTGGTCATGGTTGTTACATTTGAATGTCATCAAATTTTGTTGTGGGACCTTTTTACAGCTTTCCTTTGGGTGTCCATTATTAAAGGCGTTAGGGCAACCTGTAGATGTTTGTGGTTTTATACATTTTGGATCACTGGCTCATGGACAATCTTGCCACATTTCAGTTTTCTGAATTGATTTGTTGCGATGTAGTTATGTAAGTTTTCATTTTTTCTAAACAAATGTTTTTTAAAAATCTTTGTTTTAAATTTTCTTACAAGTTATGTCAACAATTCAGCCTGATAGCTGATAATATTAATATCAAAATTATAATAAATAGAATGTACTTTTAAATTTCAGACAATAACAGACAAGCTTATTCCACCATACATGACAAACCAGGTCTTATCATCTGAGTATAAGGAGACCCCACAAGCAAGCAATAAACCAGTTCAAACGTCTGGATTTTCTAGAGATTTTAATCAGAATACAAATCCACAATCTTTTCCTCAGAGAAATGAAAGAGAGATAACTAGTACAGGAACTAGTTTAAATTTCAACTCGAGGAAGCCATTGTTTTCAGGAGTACCACAGTCAAGTTCCAGTGACAACTTCCAGCTAAGTGTGTGCATTTTTTATGAAACTGGTCAAGCAACGGAAATTTGATTATATTCAAAACAAAAAAAAAACAACAAAACATGTAAATTTATTAATTTTTGGGGGATTACAAATAATGAAAAAAGAAAACCAAAATATGTTTATGGATGTAATAATTGTACATATTTATTTATAAACAATTTTTAAAAAGACAGTATTTCTTAAATTAAGAATAAAGACCCATATTTCAAATTTATTTTTTTATGCCCCCCGTGACAAATTGTTGGTGGCATATTAATATACCCCCTGTCTGTCTGTTCGCCCGTTCGTTCCTCCGTCCTGATTTAACATGATCATGGCTTGCCCAGCTATCTCCTCGAACAGTTTTTGTACTACATCTGAACATTTTTGCAGGATGTTTTTACCTGTGATGAAGGTGTGCGGGGCCAAAGGATTTCGAATTTCATGAAATATTACAGAAATTGGTGATAGTTACAGTTAGTCATTTAACTCATAAATATGTGGATCAGTCATTTAACTCATAAATATGTGGATCATGGTTTCTACCTATCATGAAGGTGTGCATGACCAAAGGATTTCGATTTTCCTTTCTGAAGCTGTAAACAATGTCTTAATACAAAAATAAATAGGTTCTTAATTTGGCAAATCTCATGAGCGGGGGCATCAGTGTCTTACAGACACATTTTGTTTTTTTAATAAAAACTTTACTTATACTAAGGTAGCAATGCCACGCATGTGACACGTGTGTGAAATCATGCATGTGATACATGCGTGATATGCATGTGTCACATATGTGATTTCCCACATGTGTCACATGCATGTCACGCATGTTCCACGCATGTAACACACATATGAAACATGCGTGCCACGCATGTGTCACAGGCATGTCATTTCACATGTGTTTCACATGTGTGGACCATATCACCCAAATACCTTCCTTTTAATCAATTTATATTCCAACTTAAAAACATGTGAAACATGCGTAAATTTACACCATGTGTCACATGTGTGACACATGTGAAACGTGTGTTACCACGTGTGGCATTTTTCGTCTCATTCACATGCATGTCCGTATAACTCGTTGAACATTTACGAGCTGGGTATCATAAGTGTTTTACAACCACATTTTTTTTCAAAAAACTTCACTACTAGCAAATGATTCTGAAGGGCGAGTGCAGGTACTCCCGTGACAACAGAACCTTCTAGTTTTTAAATATTATCAAATATCAGTAAATATAAGACCTGTTTGGTTGGGAAGTAACAAAACTGAAATAATATATAAATAAATAAATGAATATAATAAATGGAGAATCATTCTTTTATGTTTACAGATGCATTTTTTCAGAAGTTTATTTTGTTGATTTTATGATATAATTACTAATGCGGCTACAAAATAGATCTGCTTGGGCCTTAGAACAAGTTTCTAATTTTATCTGGCTTAAACACCATATATAGAAGTGGTGATTACTTGTAATATACTTTTCACTTATATTGCTCTTGAATAAGGCAAATTACAAAATTACTTGTTTGTGCTGTCGCATGCTTGTTTTCTGTATATGCATATACACTTCTTTACAGATAATGTTTTAACGAGTTTGAATATTGCTGTGTCTATATGAAATTTGTATTTGTATATCATTGTATCTGTTTGAATAGATCCTTCAACTCGACCAAGTTCTAGTGGATATCAACAGAGGAAGACAGAGGTTTGTATTTTCTGGATTAATTTTTGCTGCACATCTGCAAGGGCCACTTTTCTTTAAATGATTTTAAAAGTTTTCTAGTGAATACAGTGTCAGTTTTCATTAATGAAGTAAAACATGAGATTGACAAAATATTATGACCTATTAACATGATCAAGATTCAAGAATTCCAAAAGTTAATTTTAGAGATAGTTGATACTGATTTTATTTTTAGTTCTCTACTTGCTGGAGGCGAACTATTGGTCGACTCTGGTTTAGTTATATCTCATATCTCTGAAACTGAGTGCTCTACCACCTTTTACCTAAGCATGCTGATCAAAATCCTATCATTTAGAGGTC
>JARWCS010328764.1:0-12313 GCA_034783895.1 Geukensia demissa | reverse complement strand
TAAACATTCAGAGTAATAATAACAATAATATTGTGTAATCCGTGTAATATGCTAAAATATGTCCCAAGGTTAGAAGGCATAATGCACTCCCCTCCAGGTTTTGCAATATGCCTTCAAACCTTGGGACATATTTTGACATATTACACGGATTACATAATATTATTGTATAAATATAACACAATATCAGGTACATGAAATGATGTCAGATAGAGTTATGTTTCATTCTTAAAACCACTAGTAAATCTTATAGACAAATCAACAAATTTTTCCAAGGTTGCTATAACACAAGTTTAGTGGCCCAGAATTCATATTGCCAAATACCCAGTGCAAGTGAAATTTGGGTCACGGAAAGTTAGATACTTACTTACACTTTCACTTATCAAGTTGAAAAGGATTATTTAAGTTAGAAAAGCTGTCATTGACTGATGGAAATTTGATTTTATATGGATTTTTCCCATGTAAAATCCTACAACACTGAAGTTTAATGATGTTTTTCAATATTATAAGTTTGTAAGGATATTAATTTAATTTCATTTCTTCTGTTTTTCTAGGGGTAATTCAGTTCAAACAAATTAAACATAATGGGTTTTAACCAAAAATTAGCTTATGTTGTTGCTGTCAAATATCCTCATGCAAAAACAATTGCACAATTTCAACTTTTAATTTTGACACCTCATGTAAAATAATATTGCTGCATTGAGACAATGGATTTTATTCCAGTTGTTTCACCAGTTTTATGTGCACAAAAATCTGTACTTCAATGCCTTATAATTAATTGTAGCGCTCACAGAATTACAAAATATCTGGTATTAGAAATTTTTTGGGCTAGTTTTTGTGGTACCCAAGTACTACCCAGGAGGGAACTTTTAAAACCACCTGTATTGGAGTTCTTAAAAACTTTTGTTTTAATATTACTACTAAGTGAAGAGATTAAAAAACACCCAAAGCAGCAAATTCAAATGCCTTCCCTTGGTACATTATACATATATTATGATTGGACAGCCCTGTAACAAGAACTTTGGAATGTCCCGTTTGACTTGATGTATAGTTCATTTTCTTTAAATAATGGAGTTCAAACCAAAGACATTAAAATTAGTATTTGCTGCTTCTCTGCTAAGCACGCAGCATTAAGGAGTAAGAGCAAAGACTAGTCAGCCCAGAGTCAGAATAATGTTTCTGGGTAAAGTGGCACGTCTTCCTGCGGACTTGCTTTCGTGAGCTAGCATGTTTAAAATTCCGGCTCAGCCTGTCGGTCTAGTACAAAGCAGGGTTCATCATCACTCATCATTAATATGCTCTCGTCCCGAATATGCATGAAATATTTGCCACTGGACATTAAGCACCATTCAATCAATTAAATAATGGATTTTGCCATCAAGCATCTTTATTTTTCAACCCAAATTTGTTATGTTTTGGTCACAACAAATATAATGACTGTATGTTTCTGGCTCTACTTTCACTTTTGTGAAAGATTTGTTTACTTTTGAGAAAATTAACCTGGGCAGGTCTATTACAAGGTTGGATTAAGTTAAGTATTCAAGGCAAACAAGTATAACATCTATGAACACTTTGGTCATTACTTGGCAATTCTAATGAACACATCTTTAAAATATCAGTATATCACAATGAATGTCAAATTTATATTAAAAACAACAGTATTATGCTTAAGCAAATCGGTCTCTACTCCTTTTTGACTTGATGTACCCTCAATCTGTAATTTTTTAGAATTTATAATTTTTGTATTTTCAGAAATTCGTGAAGAGAGGAACATTTTCAAGCGCCTTATGATAGTTCTGAAAGACATTAAAATGGACATGACCAGAGCTATTATGCAAGATCAATTAGCAGTTGATAGATTAAAGAGAAGTAATTTTACATTTATTTGCACTCATGAAAAAAACCTTTTGACATATAACACTCTCCAATACAACCAGACTAGTCAAATAATTACTATGATTCTGTTTTCATGTACCTATTCTGTACCTTAATGAATCGGAATGACATTAAAAGTTATATCTTATGCAATTGGTTTTTAAAAGTTTGTTTTTCATCACAACACTGTCTCAGGTTAGGGGTAGAATTGAGTACTCACAAACATGTTTAACCCCACCACATATTTAATGTGCCTGTCCCAAGCCAGGAACCTGTAGTCCAGTGAATGTCATTGATTTTTAGTTATAGTTGTTTTACATTGTATACCAATTGTGTTGCCTGCATCTCACAGAGTGACATATAGGGATCACTATGCGTCATCTTGCTTGACTAAAAATTTCTGTGTCATTTCTCACAGCAATCACGCAGGTTAGCTTCCTGATATTTTGCACAGACTTTTGGTATGGGGAAATGTATCATGTAAAGCAGTTTAAAGTCAGTAGCATTTCTACTTCCTGTTTGCCAAGACTTTTTTTCATGTTGGAAAATTTCTGTCAAATTTTTCTCAGCAACCATGCAGGTAAGCTCCCTAATATTTGGCACAGACCAGTGTTATGGGGAATTTATCATGTAAGACAGTTTTGAACAAATCTCATGTCCACTTCCTGTTTGCCAATATTCCTTAACAAATATGTGAGAGCAGGTCAACCATGTCTTCTTAAGAGAACCCAAAACTAAGTTTGCCAATAGTGGCTACATTTGAATGTCATTACAATTTATTTTTTGGAGTTTTTACAGCTTGCATTAGGGTGTGGATATGTGTCCAATATTGAAGGCCTTAGAGCAACCTTTAGCTGTTTATAATTTATACACTTTTGAATGGCTGTCTCATGGACAATGATACTACATTCCCATTTTCTATATCTATTTACATGTTTTAAAATTTTAAAAACCAATGCACATGGAAAAATTCATCAGATTGGTAAAGAAAAAAATGAACAATAACTATAAAACTTTCAGGTGAATTCATACACATTACAGAAGGAACTTTTCAAATATAAAAATGGGAGAATTGTTGCATATTTGATAAAATCAGTCATCCATAAAATTGAGGTCAAGGACATATGACATATGGAAGACTGACCGGTACACTGTATGAATGTGAATTGGCAAACCAAATAATGATGTTCTATGAAGTGTGTCAACATATATTTGTTCCCCATAACAGAAGTTCCAATTGAACTTTTCTTATAGATTATTTCATTATACTTTTTCCTGTAGGAACATATATTATATAAGGTTTATTCCGTCAGGAACAAATATTACAATAAAAGTTCCAGAGGAACTAATTTTATATAATATTTCTTCTTTTTGGAACTTTTGTTATGGAGGAACTTCTGTAACATGACAACTGAAAAGAGACCTTACCACAAAAACTTAACTCAAGTAGACAGACCATGAAAAAGAGGTAAAGGTAAATACCCATGCCCTTCAAATTGTCAAAACATTTTACAATCTCTGAAAATACAAGATATTTTGTCATATAAAACTTTCTGTTTACCTAATTGTCATAAATTTATTGTTTTATTTTGACGATATGTTTACACTAGTTCAGGGAAACACAGAGTCTGGTTGGTAATTTATTTTTAGGTATCTTATTCTTTATGGATTTTTAAAAAAACATGTTTTATATATTAAAATTCAGTAAGCAGCATGGCCAAAAATGTTTTCATTATTTTTTTTTAAATTCTTTAATTTCATACAAAAAGTTAGGTAAAACTGGCAGTTGTCAGGTTCTGCAAATGTTCAGCAGTCACTTTCACAAAATGTAGTAAGTGTAATTTCTGCCAAAAATTATGACATCATAATGAGTTTTCCTTTGAAGTTTATACACTTACGATCAATCTTTAAGACTTAAGAATATTTGTGAAATCAATTGCAGATCTTGTATTTATATATAACCTGTTCAAGTTCGCATAAATGGTCAACAAAGACCCTTTAGTCAAAAATCTTGATTGACAATTGGTCCAACACCACAAGGTTAATGTTGGACCTTGAATCTGCCCTAAAGGTCCATCAGGTCTGGCTATTTTTGCTATCTCTGTATTTTTTTTTATCATTTCAGAAATGGTGTACATGGAAGCTTTGATAAAGAAAAACAAAATGTATTTGGACATGTGTACAACCAAGTCTCAAAGGAAGAAGAAGAAAGAAAAGAATAATGGACAAATAAACATAAATTCTATAAATAACTTCTCCACAGTAATAGTGCCCCCAAGATGTTACAAAAACTACACAGGAGAATAATATGTTCTTCATGCTTGCTTCTAGGATGTTACCTTGAAGCACAAAATTATTTCATAATATCTGAGAGTAACTCTTTAGTTGTATATTTCAATACATTTATACTACAGAAAGTAGTAGTGGTGATCAGCTGGCTGTATATATCTCACAGAAATGGGTCAGGAACAACCCTTAGTGTTTAAGTTATACACATGTATGTACTGATATCTCATTGTGACACAGCATAATTATTTTGAACCTACACTTGTATTTGTAAAACTTGCTTCATTTTCAGATACAGATACTTTAATCTCATAAACCAATAATACAAAGGTATCCAGAATAATCTCATAAACCAATAATACAAAGGTATCCAGAATAATCTCATAAACCAATAATACAAAGGTATCCAGAATAAACATAAACAACACAATCAATTAAAAACAATAATTCACAAATGTGAAGTGAAGGTGTTAAGTAAAGTACTAACAAATCAGTTGATCAACCAGACTATCCAGCATTTTCAATGTTTATCCCTGCATAATTTTTAACAAATTATGTGTACATATATATATGCTATGATGTTAACCAAACAATGTTGTAATTTCCATTATCAAAATCATCTGACAAACAGATTGGACTATAAGTCAGCTCTTCCGAGGATCAATCTATAGTTTGTACACCTACAGCAAGAGGCTTAGCATGAGAGTCAGCTGTCCTAGCCAATAGAGAACATCCATCCCTCAAATGAATAATTTTCAGTGGGCTGAAAAAATAGGAGATGTGGCATGATTGTCCGTGGGACAGCCACCCTCCAAATGACAGTAGAATTTAAACTTCTACAGGTCCCATTACGGCCTTCAATAGTGAACCAGAGTCCATACCATAACGGAAGCTGTAAAAGGCTCCGAAATACAAAATGTGAAACTAGACATAAAACGTGTAACAATTTTCCCTTTCACAAAAGTAGACGCTGATTCTAATATACGGTATATTTTTATCTTGATTTCCATATTTTAATCTTTACCATTAAACATTTAAACCATGTGAAAACCAAATGAATAACATTTTATTTATGGCCCGATAAGAATATTGCAGTATATTGACAAGTTTTTCTTATTGCATAGCAATAGCCCTGCCAAAACTGGTTATTGTCCGTCTTGCTACAAAAAAATTATGTAAATAATATTGGACTGAATTAAAACATTATTTTGCCCTAAAGGCTAACAAGTTACAACTAGCCATCTTATGAATGTAAACAAGCTTTAGCTTTCTTTTAGGTTTGAAATGAGTTATCTCCCTTTGGCCTATATGGTACAATTCGTATCCTGCTTTAAAATATAAAAAAAATACACTGAAACTTGAACATTTTACAGACATTACAGTATTTCTCACTCAGAATTATATTTATATATTTATACGAGAAATTATTTATCTACGCTTCCAAAGGACCAACCTTTAACTTTTAACGTAAAAGCTAAATTTTTTACCCTTGGCGTAGAAACTTTTTTGCCAAAGGGAAAAAATCTATTATTGAAATTCCTGCAGAGTCATTAAGTGTATCATGTTTTCCTTTCAGGTCATTTTTTTTCAAATTCCCCTCCTTAAAGATCATTAGTTGTTCCCACAAATACTATATTGCATGTCACACCTTAATAAAACATAAAATTGTTGTACACTTCTTTATACTTATATGTGCTTATATAGAAGCAAGATTGTTGAGCATTGGATGCTGTCCAAGATTTCTCTTTTAACATACATTTACTTGTACTCATTTGTGATGATATAAAATAATAAAATTATAGGGTTAATGCATGGATATTGTCCCAAGTAGAATGTTATATTGCAGGAGCTTGCGAGTGAAATTAATATTGTACTTGAGATAATATTCACCAATATTCATGCAATAACTCTTTTATTGTACAGCAAAACCTTTTAAATTCTAAAAACATAAATTTTCAAAATAAATGACGTCACCTTTTCCAAGCAATATTGCACCAAGTGTAATATAATGGATTATTACATGTAAACTTTGGTTACATTCTACTTGGAATACAATTTTGCTACAGTAATATTGGATATCAATTTTACAGAAGAACTCCATGTTTTTTAGCCTCTTTAGAAGAACAATTTTTTCAATTAAAAAATATTTTTGTGATGTATTTTTTGATAAATTTGTTGACATGCTGTAAATTCTTTAACAGTTTACATATTTTTCCACAGAGGAACCATCTGTTTATTTTGTTAGTAATTATAGGTTAAATGTTTTTTTGTTTGTTAACATTATTTATACTGTTATTGTTGGAATAAATGTGTAATTTTGATTTAGCCAGGATTTCATGTCATATTTTCCACTCTTTCAGCAGCCACTTACCCATTCAATACAACCTTGAATAAGAATGATTGATTGTATGTTACTCATGTCCAGCAGCAAATATTTCATGCATTCTTTTGATGAGAGCATATCAATGTAAAACATAGGTGTAGGACTGATTTTGAAAGTTCTAAATGTGACAAGCCAAAAGAAAGAAAAAAAATGGGAAGGGAAGAGACACAAATGATACTGCATCTGAACTCTGTCATTAGTGAAACATGCTGGTATTAGACATATTCTAAGCATGAAATTATTTTTTTACTCTGTAGGCTAATAAAATGTAGATGTAACTGAAAAATACTTAAGAAAAGGCATCTTAAGGAAGCATTTGGAAACGATCCCATCAAAAGCAGATGAAAAATTGAAATACTTGAGTAACAAAAATAAATTTTCAAAAAGAAACAACTACCGGTAAGATCCTACATGACCTTTGGGTCAAGGTCATCTAAAATTGCTTCTGTAGCATGCATGCAATTTTATGACAAGTTTCATTTACATATCCAGTTCTGTTTCTGGGAAAACAAAAACTTGGAAATAACATACAACATAAGACAGATATTGAGAGTTGAAATCTGTTCATCCTGAATGATTTTCAGGTCAAGGCCATTATAATTTGTATCAGAAACGTGCATATTATTTCAATGAAACCTCATAATAGGTTTCATTGAGATAACAAATTTAGTGTCTCAGAAAACAACACTTGGACCTAACTTCCAAAGAAAGGCAAATTTTCTTATTCTAAAACTGTTCCACCTGGGTGACCTTGACCTCAGTGTTACAAACATTTGCATCAGTAACATGTTATAACAATGCAACTTTATAACAAGTTACATTTAGATATATTGCATAGTTGCTGAGAAAACAAAAACTTAGACGTAACTTTCAGTCAGAAAGCAAATTTTCTAAGTAAAAAAAAAGGATGATCCTAGGTGACCTTGACCTCAGAGTCACCAACAATTGCATCTGTAACGTGTGTTACACCAATGCAACTTTATCACAAGTTTCAATTAGGTATCTAGCATAGTTGCTGAGAAAACAAAACTCAAATAACTTTCATCAAAAAGCAAATTTGAAAAATGATGCTCATGGGTGACCTTGACTGCAGTTACCAACATTTGCATCTGTAACCTGTGTTACACCAATGCAATTTCATACCAAGTTTCATTTAGGTATCTAGAACAGTTTCTGTGAAAACATAAACTTGGACGAAACTTTCAGCAAAAAAGCAAGTCAAAAACTGAAGATGCTGAATGACCTTGAGGTCAAGCTCACCCAAATTTAGGGTTCAGATGAAGAGCATCGCCCCAGTACACCAACCTGAGTACTTTCATAAAGCTACCTTGTATATTAACTGAATAAATAGAAACTTGGATGTAGAGGCAATTCTAATAGTCCACCCTTCTCCATTAAGGCGAACAAAAAATGCCTTTTATAGCCCCCCCTCCCCCCCGCCAAAAAAAATGTCAAGGCTTGATCACCAAAAATCATTTCCAACCTGTACCTGGTACCAAAAATATAAAGCATCATTTTACTGGATCAAATGCCAAGAATACATCCATCATACCCTCAACTGAACAGGGGCAGCTATTATGAAAGTGATTATAGTAGGTACAGTAAAATCTCCAAGTATCAGAAAACAAACAGCAGGTATAATAATCCCTGTGTTATATCACTCTGTATTCAGACCCTAGACAACTAACAGAAAGAATATTTCAAAGTTTTAAGTTTAAACTTCAGGAGTATGTATATATTTTAGCTCACCTGGCCTAAAAGGCCATGTGAGCTTTTCTCATCACTATGCTTACGTCATAGTATTAATCTGTTCACATTTTCAACTCCTCTGAAACCGCTAAGCCAATTTTAACCAAACTTTGATGGAATGGACCTTAGATGGTCCTCTTTAAAAACTGTGTTTGGTTTTGCCGTCCGCCATCGCCCGACAAATTTAACATTGGACCCCTATGGGAATTTTAACATGTTCCTCAACTACTTTGAGAAATCTGAGCCAACTTGAATCCAAGTTTAAAATTTATTTAAATGGTCCTTGAGTGGTCCCATAAGAAGTCGGTGTTTGGTTTTTCTGAATGTGATCCATCCTCGAGTCAATTTCATGTAATTATTTTGTAGAATCAAACTTGGATGGTCCTTTTTAAAAAGTTTGTTTGGTTTTGCCAGGTGTCATATAATGTGTTTGATTTTTTTTAACTACTCTAAGAAAACTCTCTATGAAACTGCTGAGCACATTTTAGTCAAACTTAAGTGGAATGGCCTATTTGATTTCCCCCTTCACAGTTGCTTTCTATTTGCCATGATGACTTATTTTAACATTGAACCTTATCCAAAGTTTGTACTGTTTTAATGCAAACAATTTTGAAAATACATGTCTGTTTACAAGGCAACTTTGAGCCAGATGAGCGATTACAGGCTCCTAGGAGCCTCTAGTAAAAAAATTATTTTAAATGAGAAATGAATGGGTTTTTGTTTTTCAGCCATTTAGTCCATATCATTTCTTTTTTAATATACCCGGCAAACAAAGTTTGGGTATTTAGGAATCACCCTGTTTGTCTGTCTGTCGACATACTTTGTAAACACATGCTACTCAACTGTCAAATGATTTTCAATGAAACTTTTCATGAAAAAAAGGCACAATGTGAAGATTTGCATATAAGAAGGAAATTCATCTTGGCTCATTCAAAGGGCAGATAATTCACTCTGAATAAGACATACTGTGAGCAAAACTCACAAAAGATAAACCTGCTCCCTCTATGGATTATTAGCCCTTGGAATGAGTCAAGATAAATTTTCTATATGCATATCTGCATTCTTGTTAAGTTTCACTGAAATCCATTGAACTCTTCGGAGATACCCTTACAAGGTATGTGCACAAACAGACAGACAGGGTGATTCCTATTTACCCTCCAAACTTTGTTTGACAGTGTATAAAAACTTAGATGGGGGATGGAGTTATTTGTGAGTTGTTCATAGTATATCTTGTTTATAATGCTATCATTTATAGTAAAAGTTCAATGTATTGGTGCCCAAAAAGTGATTAGATGGCAGATTAAAAAATTCAATCAAGCTTCTGAACAAAATTTTTAAAAATTATTCTTTAAACAGAAGCTGAGAAAATCTGATTAAAGCTTACAAGATATTGGTACCTGGCTAGTTGCCGCAGACAAATTCTGTATTATACCTTATTTCTTTCTTCAAAGTGAATGGTCATCTTCATGGTAGCTTTACTCCCTGGCTTATGCAAGGATATTAATTGGCATGGATATTTGGTACCAGAAAATAAGTGTAACCCCAACATATTTTGTACCTGTGCCTGGTCAGGCTGTTGAACCCATATGATGATCTTTCATGTTTGCCATCATGTACTCTCGACTTTCTTGTATTGGATTCATGGTAGGTTCTTGATAATTTTACTTTGTTGCTCAGTATTGTTGATGTTTTTATCTGCTATATGGATTTGTTTGTTTTTATTTGATTGGGGTTTAACAACACCACTTTCAACAATATTTCAGTCATATCACGGCAATCAGTTTTACTGGTGGCAGAAGCCCGTTTTTCTGCTATATGGATAAGTGACCAAAATTCTTGTCATACTACGAAGAATTATATTTATAAGAAAGCCTGTCATCCAGTTTGTTTTTATTAAGTGCTACTATTCTGATTTTATCTGAATCAGTTTTTTTGAATGGCTCTATTTTTCTCCTCCTTTTTTGAAATAGGTTAATAAGTTTTTTTACCACAAAATCTTGAAAATTTTATGCAACCCATTCACCGCTTCAAAAATAATCACAATGATAATGTGATAAAATTTATTAACCATTTTCTTTAAGTTTGAGAACAAACACAGCATCTTTTAACACATAAAAAGATTGATGTAAGTCACCTTCACAAAGATATGGAAGCTTAGTAAATCGTTCTACTATAAATCCCGAAGGCTCAAACACATCTGTGATAAAACTGCTGGCCTGTTCTTCAAATGTTCTTCCTTTAATCAGTAGTCTCTCAGTGGGCTTATGGTCTGAAGAATCTGTAACAAAATGGACATACGATATATAAGTATATGCTAAATAGTTTTTAACTATATTTCCAAATTTAACACCTTTAATCTATGAGGCAAACTACACATAAGTCGCAAGTGGGTTATCCCTGGTATATATAGGTGATTTTTCAATATTGTTTGGCCACAGGTGGAAGAGAGTGAAGCCATTCAAATACATACATATTTATATTGGTCATTTTTTGCTTTTTCAGAGTTTTATTCCAAAAAAAACAAAATTCATTTTGTTTTTATTTCACTAGGCATTAACACTTGTAAAGCAACTACATGTAATGTTACTTCCTAGAGTATAATAACCATGTTTATTTCATATGAAAATTATTATTAATATTTTATTGGTTTCAATGAAATAAATAAAGTTTTATCTACGTGCACCTGACTTTTATCATGTCACAGCAAAACGGACTTTTTTTTACTTAAAAAATTTGTGTCTGATTGAGGTCTTATGATTTTTCCAACAATGATTTAAAGAAAATTTTAAATTTAAAACGTGAAATAACTGTAAATAACCCCCACCCAAAAAAGTCCATGTTCACAATATTTCTAACTGGCAGATCTTTCACAATAAGTCAGATCTGAACAAAAGTAGTCAAGCAATTCGATGGTGTATATCTTACTGTGTTCCACATATGGTTCAAAAGGTAGCACAACTGCAACTATTGCTTTTCCTGTTCCAGGTTTTAATGATTTATGAATGGAATGAAGTATTTTCATTGGTTTATCACATCTGTCCAGCAGATTTAAACAACCAATCAGATCATATTGAACTTCACCACTATCCCATTGGTCAACTGGAATCACACTAAATTAAAAATCAAAGTTTTCTATTAATAACTTGAAATATACATTAATGAAATGTCATTTATGATCCTTGAATCAACTGTTTTATAAGGGTTAAACAACAATATTGTATTTTGGTGTGAAAAATTTTGTATGGAAGTTATTTTTATTTTTTCATGCTTTCCTTAAGGGCAATGCAATTACTGTTATACCTTTATAATTACATTTAGTTAGGTGTTAAGTCCTTCTGTGTCAGTATTGTGACTGTCTACTATTTGACTTTCAGTTAGTGCATATAATGGCTTGGAAAGTAGAAGAATTTCATTCTTAAGTACTTCCGTGTAATTTTTACGTCACCTAACATGTACCACCACATTGTTGGCTGTTTTGTCTGCAGGTACAAATATGAACAAGAAAAGCATCCAGAGATTTTTTATCAGCCTTCTCTCGTTTACAAGATTTTTTACAACATAAAGAAAAAGCATTATATATGACTTTATGACATTCTGGCCAATAAATTTTCCAAGATGGATGATATACTGGTCTTTTCAGAAAGCTTATCACCTCTCTATCCTCAATATTTTAGATTTCCTGTAATAATATGGCCATAGGGTGCAGTCTATGGTTAACGGTGTTTTGTCATCAATGTTGTCTTCACCCAACAGATGGAAATTAGACACCCCCACTTAAGCTTTATTAGTAACCTCAAATTTCAAAATTGGTTTTCAGCAAAAACTTGACCTTAAGCTGCCATATCTGCATCCAAAAAATGATATGGTTGTAGGAAATTTACTCTGCATCCATTTCAGCACAAAAAACCACATCTCTAAAAGTATGGAGGGTTGTCAAAGACACAGGTGCAGGACACGTAATAAAAAATATACTAAATATACTACATACACTAACAAGGTAATGAACTACAAAAATGGCTAAAC
>JARWCS010328753.1:0-12313 GCA_034783895.1 Geukensia demissa | reverse complement strand
GACGAGGAAATTCCATTTCCAGTGGAAAACCGACCAAAGGAGGGGTATTCATGAAAAAGCGTGACTGAGACTATTTGCAGCATTTGATACCATACGTGAACAGTGCAGTTAAATGGGCTGAAATTTCCAAGATACATGACAAGAACCAATAACTGAATTGTTATGTCGTATGAATTTCTATTAATATGAATAAAATATGTTCATTTATCTTATTGTTTATTTTTAATATTTTAAATGAAAAAAAAAAACATACAACAAAGACAAATATTAATCTTTATACAAACAAATCGCACATGATCAAATCTCAATACAAGACCTACATACAATCAAAATAGCAAATTAGTTGTAAAGAGTTCTCAAAAAAAGTCTGAAGAATAATTTGCATATACTTTACTTTGACCCAAACAAGTATACCTAGAGAAAAAAAATCACTGTTTATAAGATTACAGCTCAATATAAGAACTACATTCAACTTATATGGTTAGTCAGTTGCAATGAGTTCTCAAAAGTATGAAGACTATTTGCATAAGTTCTGGTATGATCCAAAACGAGGGTACAGTGGTCCCCAATAACTCTATCAAATTGTAAAAAAAAAAGAAGGAAAATTTAAAATAGGGAGACAAAAAATTAAACTAGTGGTTGTAAAATCAAGATGCCTATAATGTATCTAGAAATGTAGTGTACAGATTCCCGAGAAGCAGATATGTGGTCGACACGGTCGATTCTTTGTTGGAAATGGATTTAGCGGACGTAGGGAACATTCAAGCCCATAATAACGGCTACAAATTTCTATTAGTGGTCATCGACCTATTTTCAAAATATCTGTGGGTTAAACCTTTAAAGGATAAATCACACACGAGTGTACTCAAGGGTCTTGGGAAAATACTGTCCGAACCTCGATCTCCTGTTGGTGTTCGCTCAGATTTAGGAAAGGAATTCAACAACAAATTCGTTAAGGATTTTTTATCCAAGAAAGGTATTAATATCACTCACTGTATGGGAGACACAAAATGTGCCGTTGTTGAAAGAATGAATCGGAGTTTAAAATCCCTTCTTTACCGTCATTTCAGACACAAACAATCCCACAAATACATCGACGTGCTTCAAAACATAGTTTATAATTACAACAATAGGCCTCATCGATCCCTAGGGTCTTTTTCCCCGTCAGAAGTTAACAGAGAAAATGCAAGCGAAGTTCGGCTTAGTGCCTATTTTGCCAGAAATCCCAAACCCAAGCGAGCTGTGAAAAAAGAAATCAAACTATCGAGTATGAAAAGGGGACGAAGAAGAAAATACAAATTCAAAGTAGAGGACCTGGTGAGAATCACGTATAAACGTTATACTTTTCAGCGTGATTATCAGCAGAAGTGGACCGAGGAGGTATTTAAAATTCGTCGAAGATACATGCGAGAGGACAAGCCTATTTATCTGCTGAAGGACCTACAGGGGGGAGATATAGAAGGATCGTTTTATCAACCAGAACTGCAGAAGGTTAAAAAGATGAAAATACCATATGGAAAATAGAAAGAATAATCAAAAAGAGAAGGCGGGATGGTACGACAGAGGCATGGTGCGATGGCTGGGTTATCCCAAAAAATTTGATTCCTGGATTCCGATGAGTGATATTCAAAATGAATAAATAATTTATGTATGCATCCTACGGTTTCATTTACAAACAAGATGAGCATACGGATGGTTCTCAAATCTTCAGACAGTATAAAGTTATTTGAAAAGAATACGCCATACGATTTTACCGTGCAACTCGATAAACTGATACACCTGGTACGATACTGGACGGTAGCCTTGACAGAGATAACTCTCAGTTATAATCATTCTGCCAAACGAATCGGAGATGTTTACGTATTCTCAAACATTTGTCAGGGCATGTTTTAGGGGGTACCGAAACTTCTCTTTTACGTAAAGTACACTTGAGTAAAGACAAAACGGAACAGAGCGGGGTAAAACATAATATTAAAGTGCAGGAGGAGATATACAGTACCCCATATTATATGCCTGTTCGAGTTGATCAACTTAATCAAATTCACATCTATATAAAGGACAGTGACGGTAGTTTCAGCTCATTCATTAACGAAGAGGTCAGTGTAACACTTCATTTTAGGAAGCACCCGTTTTTACAGTGATGTCAAAATTTCCGTATATTAGCGATGCAGGGATGTGGGAATCGGCGTTCAACAAATCTGTCTAATCAAAGAGTGCAAATAAAAAAACTCAGGTGGGGCGAGGTTTTCTCCATCAGTACCGCAGAAAACGATTCCTTATACCCGTGAAAGCCATCCCCAAATCCGAAGCAAAAATCGAACAGGTGACCCCCACAGCAGCCGTCGAAGATAGGGCGGAATCTGATTTGCGTCAAGAAAAACAAAAAAAAACGCATTCCGAAAAAGAAACCCGCACGGAGTACAACTAAGAGAGAAAAAGCGAAAAAGCCGAGAAAACTTTTTAAAGATCTGACTCCATCCATATTTGATAAAAGATTGAGAAAATAATGGCATACCTAACTGACGATAACAAGCAAATCGGAGTACCTATGGAACTGGACTTATTTGACGAGCCGAAAAATCAAGCAGCAGTTGAACGTATTTATTACAGGGAAACGAGACCAACCTCAAACTTTACGTCCCCCGATGTCTCCACCGTGGAGTTTTCCATATCTGGCCAGGGTCCTGAGTACATGGATTTGAGACGTTGTAGATTGTACGTTCGTGCAAAGATCGTGAAAGGGGACCTGAGTGCTCTGGAGGATGATAACACCAGTAGTATAATAAACTTACCTTTGTCAACCATGTGGTCATCTGTGGACGTATTTCTGAACAACAGATTGGTCTGCATGAATTCTAATTATCCTTGGAAAGCCTATTTGAAAACGATTCTTGCCAGTGGGTCAGACGAACAGAAATCACAACTCCAATCTCAGCTATTTATGAAAGATTCTGGGGACCTGAAAGACACAGACGGGAAGTCGGGAGGAAACCCTGGTTTAATACTGCGACGTGATTTCACCAAAGGAAGCAGGGTGTTTGAAATGGAGGGCCCTCTGCTGGAAGATATTTTTCCCTGGACCGATATCTGATTCAAGGTGTGGATCTATACATTAAACTTTACCGTCCAGCCAAAACCTTTGTCATTATTTCCGCTGACGAAAATGCAAGTCACAAATTGCAGTTATTGGATGTGGTATTCAAGACAGCTAAGGTGAAAGTGGATCCTGGGATCATCGTTAATCACATGAAACAGCTTGAAGTGAAACCGATTAGATACTATTTCCAGCGTACAGAAGTGAAAAAAGAACACCATCAATAAAGATTCTGGCGAGTTCATATGGGACAATGTGTTTAACACTAGACCGGTTTCCGTAGTATTTGGCCTTATTTCACAAGAGAGTGGAAATGGCTCGTATAAGAGCAACCCCCTGTGCTTCAGTCATTACCAAGCCACGGACGTTGGACTGTATGTCAATGGTGAAAGTCAGCCTAGGAGACCTCTAAAGTTAGACTTTGGTACTGATAAACATTATTCTACGACTTACATGTCTGCGAGAAACTCAACAAGGATGCAGGGTTAACCATATCGAGAACGGATTTTGCAAATGGGTATGCACTCTATGCTTTCACGTTGGACCCCAACGACCTTGGAGAGGACTATATAAACCTGGTGAAGCATGGAAACGTGAGACTTGAAATGAAATTTAAGACGGGACTGCCCACAGCCGTGACCTGTATCGCTTTTGGTGTTTTTGAATCTTACCTTGAAATAGATCATTCCCGCAACGTACGTTACATTCAACCATGAACGGCGAAGATCTGCAACGTATCATTGAGTCCAATCCCTGCACCCATGAGGTCGTGAAAGGAGTGTTTTCTAGAACTAACTTGCCAGTCCGTCAAATACAGTATCCAAGTGCCTATATAGTCAACACGGATGAATATGGTAAACCCGGTGAACATTGGGTAGTGATCGTATTGAAGAGCAGATCCAAAGGAGTCTTCTTTGACAGTTTTGGAAAAACGCCAGAATTTTATGGACCAGAACTAAAAACTTTCTTGAACTCGCATGTGGATAATTATGTTCATTTCAAAAAACAAGTACAGTCTAACTTTTCTACGCAATGTGGTTTGTTTGCTTTAACTTTTTTAATGCTTTATGTATGCCTGCAGTGGACTTTGGATTGTATTGAAAATATATTTGATGTCAATTTGTCGGTCAATGATTCGATTGTATTTCTCATTGTTAAAGAATACTATAGTATGTGTAAATAAAATAGTTTGTAAATACTACTTGTGTAGTACTTAATGATGTGTTCTCAGCCCATCCCCGTCACACCTCTGATAGACACCGAGATGGAACGCTCGAATCCAATATACCCCTTTCCAAGCCCTGCCACCGTAATGTGTTCCGGGGCAACTCAGAGTGGAAAAACGACCTTTGTCATGAAACTACTGAGTAATGCTTCAGTCATGTTCAGTGCGGCACCGAGTAAAATAATATATTGCTACAGTGAATTTCAGCCAGCATTCGAACAAGCTTTGCGTTCGATACCGAATTTGGTTTTACATGAAGGTTTACCACATCGTAGCGACATTTTAGAGTGGACCCACCCAGACACACACACCGTCATGGTTCTTGACGATATGATGAAACAAATCAGTAAAAGTGAAGATGCGCTACACCTCATCACCGTCACGTCACACCATCGTAACTGCTCAGTGATTTACATCACACAAAATCTTTTTGAAAAAGGTACACATTCCAGGTCCATAAGTTTGAATGTACACATTTTCATCTTAATGACAAACAACAGGGACAAGAGACAGCTTGCCACTTTTGGTAGTCAGGTATTTCCAGGGGAGGTAAAATTTTTCATGGACGCATATGAAAAAGCTATACGTCGCACAAGTATCGGTGGATACCTAGTGTGTGACTTGTCACCGTTCACCGAGAAGAAATACCGATTACGTACATCGATCTTCCCTTCCGATGACGTCACCATTGTTTACGCACCAAAACAATAAAACCACAAAACTCAACAGCCATTCCTCATTCCCACAAAAATGACTCTTAGACTAGGTGCGCACACAACCTTCCTGAAATTTCTGTACGACGCAGAACAGAGACAGCAAAAAGCTTTAATCGAATCGGCGACTACCCAACAAATTGACATATTATCGGAAATAGCTTTAAACATTTATAGAGGCGTGTTAGCATTGAATCCACACCATATAAGAAAGCTACGTCAATATAAATTGAACATTCGTGCGTTGAGCTCCCGCTCAGTCGGACGAAGAAGAAAAAGAAATATCCTGATCAGACACCCCATCCTGATTTCACTCTTACTAAAACCCATTTTATCTCTCCTCGACGAACAGTAATGGCACAAGAATTAGTGTTGTTATCCAAAGAAAGGTTTGACACATTATCGAAACAAATGCAGAACAAGGATTGTGGCGTGAACAGAACGACCCCATCAACTCCAAGTGACGGAGAATCGATTGAACCCCTAGTGAGAAAATCATCGTCGAGATTCATACTTCCTGATACCTTAAGTAAACGGGCTGTGGGACTTTATTCGTTCATGACAAACCAAAACAAAAGTGTCCTTGATCACAATGACATGGGAGAGGTGATTGTAAATGGCCAAACGATCAGGGGGTCTAACATAGTGAAAATAATCCGGCATATCACATCGACAAGGAAAACCAAAACAACACCGACGGGGACTGTTGATGTACAGAGAGTAATGAAGAAATTGAAAATACCACCTGGTTTACTTTTGCCCGAAAGGAAAACTGCACAGAACGCTGGTATGTTTGTTAGACGAGAAGGGAAACGAGATATGATACCCGGAAAGGCGAAAATGAAAATAGACTGGATGAAATATTAAATTTTGTTTTATTCATGTACTAGACGATATATATAAATACATATATATGTAATAAAACTTAGTAATCTATACAGACACTTTTTTTTTAATTTTCACTTAAAAGGTATATCCGTATGGAACGGTATCAAAGTTCTCCAATATAACACGTTTGTCATATCTAATGTGATATTTCTTTTTTTCCTCCCTGCTATACAGTTTTCTCTCGTGAGGAAGCCTGCATATTTTAGAGGGATTGGTCAGTGTTTTGAAAGTATCTGGATGTTTGGTGACCATTTCATTAATGGCATCGAAATTGACTATGTTAGAGTTCGTGAAATTCAAGGTAAACCCTTTCACTTTACACGTTTCCCCTTGAAGCGTCTTATAGGCGTAGTTCTTGGGCCCACCGCTTACAAATTCGAGGATATGTCCCTGTTCCGGAGATATCTCGGACGTTAGTTCTCCGAGATAATTTCCTAACGGAGGTTCTGGTTCTCCCTCGCGACTGACGTAAATACAACTGTCTGTGTCCATGTACAGCACCCTTTCTTTAAGCAAATCCAACAACTCATATAATTTCAGTCTGCCGTACATGGAGGTGAAAATGGCGATAAATATGTTTGTTTTAATGTCCAATGGAGGGAATCTGTCGTTCCGCTTCCAGTCCATTTGAATAACGTCGTCTGCAACAATGTGGAAATCCTCTACTGTCTTTGTTGGATCAGAGAGGAGCTGAAAAAATTTATCGGCTTCAGAATCGTGGAAAAAAGTATGTCTTTTTAATATTAATCGCTGACCAAATTTTCCCCAGAAACTGTTTAAACATAGTTTAGCAAGACTACGCAATCCCGGATTCACTTTGATGTTTTCATAATCTAGTTGAATTCCCTCGTTCTCCTTGTACAGTCTAATATATTCGCGTTTCTCTTCTTCCGTCGTACAATGAACTGGAAACCCACTGGCTTCTTGTTTGATTTTGAGAAATAACTGGACGTACTCGGTGAATAAACCTCCCGATTGCGTTTCTTTGTCGTATTGTGTGCTCTCTGCAAAGTGCCAAACTTCGTAGACTTTCAACACCCGGTACCCTTTTTTCAAGGCCAGCTGAAGCTCTGGTGTAGCATATGTGCCCGTGATTGATCGTTCCTGGTCAGAATGTGTACATCTGTTTTGATTTTTGCTCTCGGTGCATGTTCTGCAGAGTGGAAAGGTGAGTTTACCATTGCATCGATAACCTAACACAGGATGATACAATTTTTTAGGCGGGAGTATTTTAGCCTTGCATAATCCAAAGTACTCATCTAAATCTTTGAAATTTTTTGTAATTATTTCGGGGTGATATAATGGGTAACGCCCATACTTATTAGTCCACGGATACAAAGAGGTGAAATCAACGTATTTGATTTTCTCGCCGCCTTCCACTTTTCGAAATAACTTGGTGGCTTCCACTCGGCCTCCCATAAATGCATCGCGAGGGTCCAGTCTATCTTCGATATCTTGCATTCCAGCAAACCATGTCAACTCTTCGTTTGATTTCAACTGACAGTCAAAATCGTGAGACCATATTCTGCGAAAGCCATATCCAAGCTCTCGAATAGTTTGCTCTCGTTTTTTAGTCACCACATAAAGCTCCTCCATTGACTGCTTGGTTAAAGGTGTTTTCGTTGTCTGTCTATCGTTTGGAAAACATGTCTTACAGCCATGGTATGTGCACTTTAAAAGAGAGAAAGGGAAGTCGTTAAATATACGTGTATTAAAAAACCAGATAAACGAGAGAAAAATTGATCTCTAAAAAAATCTAACATCACTCAACGTATTATCTTTTTTTTTAATGTGTCCCTTTTATGACGTTCTGTAAGGAATGACTTTATGAACCGCGCGCGCCGTATCTTGTAACGCGTATTCAATGCAGAACTGTGAAACGCCATATTTGTGAACGCGTGACGCGCCGTATCTTGTAACGCGTATTCATGTACAACTTTGAAATACCGTACTTGTGAACGCGCGCGCGGGGGGCAGCCCGGCCCGGTTTGCAAAAGAAGAAAAAAAAACTTACTCCATAAAATTCAAACACTTCGTTCCTGTCTTTGCAGTAACCGTCTACATGAAACCTGGTTCCCGGAATGTTATACTCTCCACTATTTAAGGCGTGTTGGATGAAGATATTTTCTTTCTTCATTATCCAATTTAGCCATATAATCGAACTTTTACTGTAGTTGTATCTTTTAGTGTACCCTTCCGATGGCACGTGTGCAATTGGACTTCTCACAAATTTCTTATTACCAAACCTATGATCTGTGTGGGTAGCAAGGTAGGCTTCAGACGACACCCAGCAATCGTCGTGCCACACGTCAAATCCATTTTCTGTGTATTTCATATGTTTCCACTCAACATGATCACTAGTTAGCGTCGTTATTTCTATGTCAAACTCTTCTCTTAAGAATTTGGATTTGAATATACCCATCGTCAAACTTGCAATAGTTACATAATTGAGAGCATCGACTCCTTGTTGCTGAATTCTTTCGATTTTTCCAGTTCTCGGGTTAGTTTTTTCCTTTGCCATGCCGGTCACTTCCAGTACCAACTCTCTAAATTTTAAGATACCTTCTCGCAGAATAGTAACATCGCTGCGGCAGTATTCTCTCATTTCTTTTTCGAAATCAAAGACGGCGTGCCTTTTTGTCTCGTACCACGAAAGGAAATCTGCCCTGTCTTCCGCATTCATGTAGTCGCAGCCGTAATATTTCTCCTCTGGATAAGGTCCAACATAATCTTGATGCTCGATGGTGTTGAAGAAATGGGGGGAGTACCCCTTTTTCAACTCCTTCAATCCAAATGCTTTCGGTATTTTACTCAGTTTCATGTGTAGGTAATTTAAACTGTCCAACACTCGGATATTTAGTCCTTTTTTACAAACATGTAAAGAATCTTGCTACCATTAAAAATGGTCTCAGGACGGATTGAATTCGAAATCAGCCACTCGATGATAAAATAATTATCGTATCCTGATCCATTGTGAGAAATGACAACACCGTTCTTATACTGTTCCGTAAAAACGACCCTACAGAAAGAATCGGTTGCTTGGTGTCCCCTGAATAGTTTCTCCCTGAAACCACAAGTATCGGGGCAGGGATCTTTTTTAAATTCATTTTTCTCCTGTTTATTACAAAGTGCGCAGCGAATGCCACAATGGAAACATTTTGACTCGTCCGATATCGACTTATCTGAACAGTGATTACATGCGGTTTGCATGCAAATAAAGTTCACTTTATGCTCTTTCGAACCACACCAAGACTTGTTGCAATTCTTGCAAAGTGTGCATTGTTTGCATTTCCCCCCGTCCTCTGTACATGTTCCGCATCCCGTCGGCCAGGAGGGTTGATACCCGCTTTCGCACTGCAGCAGTGTCTCTTGAGTGGTTTCACAATCAAAGAATATCATCTTCCTATCAGTTACCTCGTCATCGATCGCCCTCTGGTAACACAAATGTTCATCCTTGTGATACTCCTGACAACAAGGACATTTCCATTCTCCACATTCGTGCAAATCTTGAGGCCGAGTACTTCTAACTAGTACCTTACGGCACGTTCTACATTGATATCTTTTTTCACATTCCGATAAGATTAGCATTTTCCTCATTCGTTTCCTTTCGCCATGTCTCTGAAAGCACTCCATCGATCTGCATGTCCTATTGCATGATCGACAGGTCATTGGGTTGTCCGTTAAAATGCAATCTAAGGTACAGCATACGGAACAGGTTTTTTCACAAGAATGTTTATCTCTATCGGTATACGGTTTCAAACAGGTGTGACAAAAATAAGGTCTTGAAAAAAAACCAGTAATGCTTACAATGGCTGCGAAGTGGTTACAATCTTCCATCAAATAGAGAAATATTTTCTTCTTATCGGGATGGTTATCTCCGACCCGGATGAATTTATTACCCAATTTGCTAGATATCACTAAAATTTGTAGGTCGAGAAGGGTTTCGAAAAGTTCTATATCCCTGATGTTACATGCTCTCTGACAGCTCAGCCCTACTAATTCACACAGACGCTTGGCAAATGCAGTGCACTCTGGTCTACTCTTGTCCACAACGTGTTTGTAGTACCATTTAGGAATAGACTTATGTTTTAACACTTTATCTATCATAGACCCTTGGTCGTCTTTAGTTAGTGTCTTCCATTCGTCAGGAGAAAGCAAGGTGCATAATTTCATGAAGCAGACAGCTATAGCCATGGACATGCATAGATTGTCACTCGGCATACTGATGATCGACTGTTTTCGGTGTAAACTGTTGTTTTCCCCAGATAGCACCGTGATGGGTAACTTACGACCCCTACCAGACGGGATGTCGATTCGACCTACCGTGATTGTACAACAGTCGTCAACGGATAATTCCTCATTGCTTTGTAGTACCTTTGTAATTTCATCCATTACAGTTGAACCATCCATTTTATCCAATTCCCGTAAAGGTACGACTATCGGATTACTAAGGCCCTTGTGTTCAATTATCACCCTCCCAAGACTGTTGCCAAGTGCCCCTTGGCGAACCTCATTTAACACATCGTCAAAGAGTTTATGTAAATCGTCGTGTATTTCACTCAATTTTTTATTTTGAAACTGGTCTGTAAACTTGACCTCAAACGATGTATCGGTGGCCCCATTTTTGGCGAATGTTCGCTCTCTCTTCTTGCGAAACATATATGTGCTTGGAACATTTATTCCTGTTCCAAGTTGATCTGTGGATATAACACGGTGGTCATCATCGACCTCTCTTTTTTTATGAGGTGACCCATCAACCTCTTGAACCGTGCAACGGGCGTCAATGTCAGCATGATTTCGTTTTCTACCTACTAGTCTTTCAGTTTTTTGAGTGGACATTTCAACCGTTGTGGGTGGAAGATAATCAAATAAACTCAAATCAAAATCAGCAATCGTACTGTGCTGTAGCTCGTGTAGTTCGAGTTCTTGACGAGTACAGAACACCCGCTCACACCAGTGGCATTTCATTTGTAAAGCACTGGCTTCACCACGAGTTCTTAAATACTGAATTCTGAATTGAACATAAGGATCGTCTTGTAAACCATGTGCATTAGCAAAATAGAGTAACTGTTCTAAAGACGTGAAGCAGTCAATGATGTGTGAAAGCATTGGAAAGCTGTCTATCTGAAATTTAACAAAGAGACCATCGTTATTTCTCAATATTGTTATGAATATTTTTTATCGTATTGTGGTGTGATGTTCCCTCAAATGCTTTGTTGTGGTTTTAATAACTGACCATTGCGACTTCCCTTTTATACATTTGGCAGATTTCCTAATGTTCTTTGATACAAATGGGAAGGAGGGGGTTGAGCACCTGCAGAAACCTTGAATGAGATGTGATTCAAAATACCACATATCTGCTAGGAAGAAACAATGACATCCAGATAAATGGCCCTATCTATTGATTACTTCTACCAAAACGAATACCAAAAAAATGCTCCGCTTAAAACCATGTATAACTGTCTGATAAAAAAGAACTGAAATGAACTAAAAAAAATCATTTGATACATGTATCGATGAAAATTCATTTCTTTCAATTCATGACAATGGTTGTATTTCAATCCTTGGTTGGTTTTTTTTTACAATCTTTGACAATTTTGCTGCTTTACAAGGAATTTGACAATAAACAAACACATATGATTTTCAAATAACACAATTTATTAAATTAACAATATGAAAAAAAATGTGACAATTTATATATAACAGTGTATAAAATTCTGATAAAAAAAAATTTGTTTTGGCACATTTAAAAATTTACAAAAAAATCATTTATAAGAAAGTCTACTACTAAACTACAAAAGCTAAAAATTCATTACGAAAAAAAAGTACTAAAACTACAAAAGTATAAAGTCATTACAAGAAAATGTGTACCAAAACTATAAAAAATCATTATAAAAGTGAACTACAAAAGATAAAAATTCATTAAAGTGAACATAAATTCATTATAAAAAAAGTGTACATTAACTAATTACAGATAAAATTCATTACATCAACTAAACTACAAAAAATACTATCAAAAATCTACATGTTTTATACGACTGTCATATCGGTACAACTGAAACTGTGGAATAGTCTACGTGGTGTCTGTGTCCACATGGGGGTTGAAGTGAGGGGCCTCCTCGCCCTCCTCCTCTGTTGAACCCTCTGACGAAGGTATTTCGTCAGTCGGGCAAGGAGGTACCCCATCACTCCAGTCATCATCGCCCCCAAAAAGATGCCCAACATCTCTGAAATACAAAAAATTGAGTTAACCCTTAGCCAGTAATAAAGACTTGCAAAAAATAAGATCCATGTTCATTTATTATGTTATTTTTTGTTAAACTGAATCTATCTGCACAGGATAATTACACCTACTACCATGAAGTTTGGCTCTCTTAGCAGCTTTTTAAAATG
>JARWCS010328743.1:0-12314 GCA_034783895.1 Geukensia demissa | reverse complement strand
GCCAATTAACATACATTTTGTGTATTTTATTAATAAAATAACTGTAAGAATGTCATAAATTTTTTGGTATAATCAAGTGACCCATCTGAAGCCTGTAAAAAATTGTTTAAGACTTGCCAAACATAATTTATTAGCTCTTGTCATTGTAAAAGTAAAAATATCTAAGTCGTATATATAGATCAAATGTACATGTAAATATCTCTTTTAAACAGACAGATAAATTTGTATGGAACAAGGACGCCCCGTCTCGGTGAACAGGAAGTAGACAAATGACGGATCTGTTTATGCTTCAGAACAAATATCAATTCCATCCAACATACATAAGCAGAGAAATCTTTGACAAAAATTGACGAACACTATTTACCTAATAAAATGTGTAAACTAAACTAAACTAAACTTATTGATTGTTATCAATTTCTATAACTGCGAATAAATAAGCTTGTTAGTGTCAATCGAATCCGTAGAAAAAAAGCCAGAAAGTATACCTATCTTGTTTACACGCTACTCGTGATTTTTGTTACAATTTGTTCATTGCTACTTCTGATTTTTGACAGTGCGACGTCTGATTGTTGTTTTTCAAAGTAAACTATAAAAGCTTGACTGAACAAAAATGATGCAAATGGGCTTAAAATAACATGATATGGACAGAGAAACAAAGTAACAAATATACCACAAATATCACGTCTGCATAACGAAGTTTAGTATACCTGAACTCGGATTGCTACATTGTGTTCAATTACACTGACCACTATACTGGTAAAATATACTAACATGAATTGTTTGTTTTTGCATTTTCGTTTTAGCTATCAAAAATCAGATCTATATGATAAGAGCAAACAACATATTCTTTAATAAAACATTTAATTTAAAGATATGGAAATCTGTCTCTTAAATTGGACATTACTACAAGCACTTTTTACTTGCTCCTGACTTTTAGAATGTCAACTGTTTTTACTCTTTTACATGGCGGAAGTTCCAAAGCTTTATCAAGGTTTAAAATAAATATATTTAAACATGAAGAGATTGGGAAAATGTATTTTCCAGCTCGTATCTCATCTTCTGGTATAACCGTAAACCTTAGATGTCGATATCTTCGTTTATTTCCTGCTAATTTGACTATAATTTCTAATTGTTTATTGGGATATTAATGAATATTATGATGAAATTAATCGGCAAACACCGATGTATAAAACTCATAGTGACTGCATTTGAAGTCGGTCATTATAGTACATCAGATCCTGTAAGTCGGATTTGGCTTCACATTTTGATTTATTTGGATTTGAGTGCATGTTTTGTTATGTTTGGATCTTGGGCTTTCTATATTTTGTTTCTAATGCTATTGATGAGTGGTTACTCCTTGGAATTTGCATACAAAAATTATCAGTATTTATTTTACATTGGCAAATTGTATTTTGAAACCACTGTGTCGATGCCTTTGCTGGTGAACCAGAGGTCCCCGAGGATGTTCACCAGCCTAGTTGTCAGACTTGCCTGACATGAAATTTATCAAACAATGTCTACATACATTTGCTGCATTTTTTAAATTCTAAAGCACTGAAAATACGGAGAGGCCTCGAAAAGCATATCACTAAGTAGTTGTCCATGCCGTCGGATTTGGCTTCACATTTCGATTTGATTGGATTTGAGTGTTCGGATCTACTTCTTATGTTTTGGTTCTTATGCTACTGATGAGAGTACCTCATTGACATGTACATATAGCATACAAACTTTCTCCATAGTTATTGCATATCGGTAATTTTGTATTTCCAAATAAAGCCAGCTTAAAATTGGCACACTTACACTATATATAAATAGAAATATTGATATAAAACAAAAGATGGAACGTAGAGGATTTTTTGCATTGATATTGATTAAACCATATATATTGTGTTGACATTTTCAAATGGGTCAAAATATTTCACTGATAACCATATCTATTTGATGACATTTTGATATGGGTTACATCAATAACATATCGCACTTGTAAAAAAGAAACGAAAATCAGGTAGTGCAGTATCAATAATCATGTATCGCGTGGACAGCAATCACATGTCGCATTGCAATGGTATGTTAGCTGATAATACATTTCAGAGCGTATTTATGCACAAATATTCATGTCAGGTTACAACCCCCGAACCATACCTTAAAGGAATAAATATATGTGACAATTTTATAAGTTGAGAAAACAAATGATATCTGCTTACGACTATGCTGGTTTTTAGTTAGTTTCGTTGACACATATGAATGTCCGCCAGTTACTTTAATGATACCACTATTTATTTTAGCCACATTTGAAGAAATATTGGTATAAAAATGAACATTCTAATCTGTTGTTCAAATTTGTCGTCATATCCGAAGTTTTTCCATAATACTGATGGTTACAAAAATCTCATTCGCGGGTTACAAAAATCAACCGTGTTTACGATTCGCACTTTCGATATAGTGTTCGTGAAAAGAATAAAATTAGAACATAAGAAACGTCAAAAATCACATTTATTATCATTTCGTACCTTTTTATTTGATGTAAAAATTCTGCCAATTATATGGTTATATAAATAATTTAATTGTGACAAATTCAAGATAAACTAAAGTAATCGCTTCTGGAAAACAGAGTAGAGTTTTTTCTCTTGTAGCAATATCAAAAAACGGTTATAACTTTATAACAAATTTGTAATATGAATGACTGTCAAAAAATAAATGTATAAGGAGTGCCTAGAAAAAAACTGTATCTTTCTATAGACTGCGACATACACATGAAAAAAATCTTTCTATAATATTGATACTGACAACATGTAAGAAAACAGAATAATCGAGCTTCATTCATGCAACAAGTGAACAAGCACAAATTGAAAATAATTAAAGCTACAAACTGAAAATAAATTAAAGCTATTGTATACTGAATTAAACATATTTTATTTGCTCTTAAACAAGGAATTGGGATTAGGCACAAGTTATAAAATACCGATGTTGAATAAATATTGAAAATTTTGGTATGCTATATGTACATTTCAAGGAGTAGCGTTAGAACCAAAACACAGTAAGTCCAATATCAAAACATAGCAACAGAAGCCATCAAAGCCAAACAAATCGAAATAATAAGCCAAAATCAGACGGTAGGGACAACTACTTACTGCAATACTGTTCCAGGCCTTTCCCTTGAACAATATTATGAAAGCCCTCTTCCTCTCTAACTAATCAAGCTATGGGGCAAAAAAAAATAAAAAATCTGTTTTAGAACCATTGTTTTTAACTTTACTTTCTATGTTCTGCTACACTTGACATAAGCATATAAGAGAAGAAATGATTTATGTATTTTTCGCCTAAACACATGGCACAAACGAAAATGTGGGAAATACTTTGGTAAAAAGAGTATATTTTTTCCATTTAAAATGAATGCAGTAGAGGAAATATAGTATTTTTGTTGCCTCCACATCAAGTTTTTTTTACGAATTTGTAAATGAGTTAATTGAAAAAGTTAATTCAAAAGAAATAGATTGCCAAAAATGCAAATTTTGTTCCTCTATGACTGCTACATACAACATTGATACAAACAACATATGGAAGAATAGCTAATTTTTTTACCTAAGTTAATACAAGAAAATAACATAATGACTATTCGAAGTGAAATGAAGATATTTGTTCCTGTAGGAGCAAACTGAACTCATAACTAATTATTTGATAATTTTGAATCGTTGCGGCCCACAAACACTAGTATTTTTTAACGTTACATCAGCGGACGAAGGTTGTTATGGTACATTTTTGGCCCAAGAAATCTGTTAAAAAATGAAAAAATTATTAATATCAACACTGACTATAAAAGGAAAATCCAATAGAATTTTAATTTGATTGGTTCTGCAACGGTTCCATGGCACATATGAGTTGCTTTAAATATGAAAATACCAAGAAATCTTGGTACAACTTTTGATATTTTTTTTTCAATTTTAATAAAGATCACAACCAAATTTTGCACAATTGAAGAGCTATCAAGTACAAATGTTTGGTTAATATATCTTCGTGATGTTTTGGTGCGATCAGATCTATTTTGATCAGAAGACCTCCAAAAATAAAGTATTTTTCCAGAAAATATTACATTTTTGTTGAAATAGTCAAATATACTCTGTCGTTTTGTCGAAAATTATATTAGCAGTAATACAATATTAAAAACGATTATTTAACAGCATTTTCACAACAACTTATTATTTTGTCACAAAATCTAAAATTTGGACCAAAAACGGGGCTTAACGTACCTACGTCTTTATCAAATATTTAACAAGTTTTTGGTATGAATTTCAGCGAAAAATAAAGTCAACATATGGAGTGCAAAAAAAGGGAAATTTTATATTGTTTATTTAACGGACAGCCTCATACGAGATGTGTACTCTATTAAATTTATTCTCTTATTATACATTTTAAATAACAGTATCACAATCGTAAAAAGCTAAGGCGACAAAAAATCAAAGATTACAGATTTGGTTACATGAACTCATACTTTCAAAAATATTGTGTTTTTATTATCGTTCTTTTAAACATAAACTATGACTTATTGTTTTTGCGTTGATAAATCATTATTCAAAACAATAATATCTTTATATAGATGACCAAGGGTAATTAATCATCACTGTATGTTAATTTACTGCACAGTTGTCTTGGTTGATTAACATATTAGTACAATTCATATTTGTCTAATTGATCATTCGAGTGGAACAGGTTGTTTATATTTTCACCAAAACACATAATTCATTCTAAATCGAATATGGTTTTGTCGGTGCAGTCTATCCACACAACGTCATTGTACTGATTATTTAAACTTTAACATTTAAATAGATATATAAACCAGAGAAGGACACCCTTGTTCGACTCCTGGATTTATTCAAAAGGTGATTTTGGGAAATAGACTTTATACTGACTAAAACTGGAATTGCTATTCTTTGCTAAATATTGTGTCATCGCATGAATATTATATTACATCAGTGACTGCTCATCTGGTTTGGACTATATATCATTTAACTAATGATGTCTTTTGTTATACGAGAATAATTAATGTGCCGAGTTGGTCAATCACCGGTGTAAACTGTCTCATAAATCTAAGTTCCGACACACTCTGTTAACTACTGCTAATCGCCATGTCCTTTGTGGTGGCCATATCGAGCTGGATTTACGTGTATGGCGCTAAAACAAATTAGAACTATAAAATCCTTTCATAACAATGGAACCAGTACAAATATGCAAATTCTTGGAAATTATTGTTGTTTATTTGTTATGCATGAGCTATACAACATACAGCCGAAATTACTCGACAAAAAATTCAAAATTTAACGATGCTCTATTTAGAAGAAATGAGAAAACTGCAAACGGTAAGTTAATGACAAGAATGTATAAATATGAATTGATAATGATAACATTTCAACAAAATTCATTGTTTCATATTAAGGTTTATATCATTATTTCATAAAGTGAATTGATATCTTATTCGAATACCAAGTTATGTAAATAGCACTGTTTTATTAAAACTAAAACTATTTCAAATCAATGAAGTTTGGAAAATTGTTACAATTATAATGAAATATTTGATATCTGCAAAACTTGAAGGCCGATCACAGCAAAAATTAATCCTTTTTGAGTTTTAATGACAGTAATATTAATACAATATATCTCTCACTATATTCAAATCACGTATTAATTATTGAAGACTGAGACGATTCATCTTCAACAGAATAGAATATGTTCCACTGACGCACGTTGATTGCTTAAAAAGAAACTTCATTGACTCTTTATTATGTAGAAATTTCTGTTAAAATGCGATTTACAGTTCCTTAAAATTACATGATTTTATGCTTCTGTTTTATGTTATATCATCTGGGTGTCAATACCTCAATGACAATAAAGGTGTTAATACCTTAACACAAAATCACAATATGACACCACAAAATCATACTTAAATAATCGATGTAATACTTCAAATAGGTAAAGTAATGAAAGTCATGGCCGTTTACATTCCAAGGGCGGGTTTTATATACTGCCGATGGATTGCATTTCCTCTATGGTTCAATATAAAGTAATATTTAAAAGAGTGACTTACAATAAAATTTGCTATGCATGGAGATAGGTGCATTATTATATTTTTAATAATCAAACAATTCAAGCGTGGAACTTATTTATTATTTTCAATAGTTTTGTATCTAAACAATCCGATCTTCGACAATTTAAGAATTTCAAATTTATATGAAAGCAAATTTTATACGAAAATTTTAATCGAGGTTGTCACTATATTACATAAAATTGTTTGGTCCATTGTTGTGAAAGTGGACCAATGGCCCGTTATATACGCATAACCTTTACAGGTAAATCCTAATGAGTAAATTGGTACTGTAAACATCAATAGACTCTAGTAAATTAAATTATTTAAGAAATTTAGTGTGTCTTCCGATCGGTTTTCCGTCTGCTAAAGGTGCGTCCGATTTTTCGAATGGGGTGTGTACATGTATATATACTCGAACCCCCCTTCGCAAAGATTGTATCGGAGAAAGAATCGGTAATATGTATCGCCGTCCTGGAGGCACTGGTCCACTAAAAGAGGCGTCCCTAATTGTGGGTGATGTATTAATTCACAATCCGTCAGGAGGGATACGTTAAATGCCACGTTCATAGCACGTGGAACATCCCTTCTTACAGCTCATGTTGAGTTGCCAATAATAAGGTTAAATTTTCACCCCTATACAACCGGTAATTTTCCCAGTGGCAGTCCAAAATGCCTTCCCTTACCGGTATCCTGCTCATAGTCTACACATCGATTTATGCTTTGTTAACTTGTTCTCGTCCTGAATATGGCTTAAATATTTCCCGATGGACGTTAAGCAGCAATCAATCGATCAGGGGCCAGTGGTTCAAAAGTTAACGACTTTTTTCAACTTTGAATACTAATAAAACTGTTAATAATACAAGTCTCAAATTTTGCATGCTGAGACATCTTTGTTACTGGAGATTGAGTGCAAATTTCCATTAAAATATAAGGAACAGGCATTGGAAAAAAGTGATTAACTTTTGAACAACTGGCCCCAGTCTCGTATTATCTGTTTCTGTAATTGAAAATACTATGTACTTCATGAAACAGAATTTGCAATTGTAGAAAAAGAAAATTCTACATGTATTATGCATGAAATTAATGATTTTCGGAGAATAAATGAAGTAAATGCTATTTTTGTTCCCTTTTGCCCATGAACATACATTGTAAAACAAACTTCTTAAGCCAGAATTGAAAAGCTATGATGAATATGATTATTGTATGACATGACGTTATTTTATGTACAAGTGCTACAGAACTCATATTGTAGCGTACTAGTATTTAACAACATTAATTATTACTGCCGACGACGAAATTAAATACTACCCAGCGTCTCATGCATAAATAATTTTTATTTAACTATACGATGAGAACATCATTATTCCGTTAAATTGTGCTGCCTCTCATAGGCTTTTTTTCTTGACAGTGTTCAGCCAACTGATAAGGCTACAATAGATTGCCCGTAATAATGAGCATATTTTAAAATACATTCCAAATAATGTATCGTCTCTTCATTGTTTCCAATTTTCACAGTTGAATAATCTAATCGGCACATTAAAAAACAGTATTGATTTTTTTACAATTTCAACCATATTTTACTATTTTTTTAACACTATGAATTTTGCACGAATTTTGGGAGGGGGCAAAAGGATGCGTAATCGTATCTTGCCCCGTCGATTCTTTGCGAAAAAATTCAAAGTTTAACTTTTTCAACTGTAGAAAATAAATAATTAACGGCTAACTACATGTATGTAAGATATTGTTCCACTAATTCCCCAACGTGGGGATTTAAATTTTCCTCTGGAAGCCCTTTACGTTCCTCTGTTTAATGTTTAAACGTCCGTCTTAGCACGTTAAAATTGTTAACAACAGTATGAAAAGAATGAATATTGCAAAATAATTAGAAAAAAATAATGCATGTTAAGATAAGCTCTCAGTTTTTGTTCATTTTTTGTTATATCCAAGACATATTTTTGTGGCACCTTGTCTGACATATTTTATCATTATATTATAGATGTTACAGTGTTACGTCATACCTATTTTTTCTTTAACATTGTCTATGAGTATACCCATCACACCAAACAATTATTTATATACTAGCATTTCTTTGTTCTTTTGACATAATTCAAACTTTATGTAAAACATTTTGACCCACTGTACAAAAATCGTTAAATAAAAAAAATCTTCTTTTATTTTAGATTTTATTAACGACCATCATAATTCTTCGCACTCTTTCGTGCGCAGTAGGTGACACAAAGTGCAAACACATCAGCGTCACCTCGAACCTCAATATGTAAATTATGTCAAAATGTTCCTAAATTCATTATTATTATAATTCATACGTGTTAGACGAGCAACTTGTCATGTATTAACCTACTAACCCGACAAATAATTGACATCATTACGCATCAAATATTCATGTCATTACACGATAAAATCATTTAAAATAAAAAACTTAATCGTACTAGTAACCAGGTCTTCAGTATATTGATTGATTGATTGAAAGTTGCTTCATGTCTAGCCGCAAATATTTCATATTTATTCAGGACGATAGCATATGAACGAATCCTGCTTTTTACTAGACCGACACACTGAGCCGGGTTTTTAACGTGCTAGTTTACGAAATCAACACTGCCACTTTACCCAGACATATTATTCTGACTCTGGGCCGATAGGTCAATTCTCTTACTCCTAAGTGATGCATGCTTAGTGGAGAAGAAGCAAATACCAATTTTAAAGAAATTGGTTTGACCCGGCCGGGGATCGAAACCACGACCTTCCGCACTCGAAGCGAGCATGATAACCATTACACCACCGAGGCGGTCAGGTCTGGAGTATATAAAGAACATGAAAACATGAATTAAACCACGTTTTTGAATTTGAATAAACCGGACTATACAATAAACTACCACTTCACAAAGCGACATTTTATAGTATCTGTGTTGTTTTACAATTTGATATAGGAAAAAATAGATTTTTACTAGCACATAAAGTATACACCGTTGTATAGGAATCACCCTGTCTATTTCTCCATATATCGTGACAGCGCAACTCCTCCTAAACCGCTAATGAACTTTGATGAACTTTGTTATGAAGCATGGGCAACACATGTGGATGTACATACAGAAAGACAACAGCTTTCAGATATTTCCATTAGGGGATAATTTAACTTTCTAAGTGTTCAACATTCTTGTTATTCCATAAACCGCTGAGAGGATTTTGATGAAACTTTTTACATGACGTTGCTGTCGGATGATTTTAAGAGGAGAAAATTCAACGTAAGAGTAACTTGCATGAAGTTTGGTATCTTTTTGTGAGACATCCATTAAAGTCAGGGGTTTTGAGTTCCCGTCCGTTCCCTAAAACCCCTGACCAAATTCAAACATATTTAGCTGTCGCCATCTAGTGTATGACTGATGTCTGACTTCATATGATTGCCTGTATCGGAACGATTGTGATAGTAGAAAATGGCGGCGCTCAGTGCCAGTTCTTTTTAATGCAATAAAACGGTGAGTTGTCTTGTTTCCATAGGACAGAATCCAATGGCTTAAGGCAGGGCAGGATGTTTTTTTTCCCTCGAACTTTGGTCGGTTGTACATATTCTTTCGTTTTACCCGTGTTTAAGCGTAGAAGTTAAAAACACGCATTATTATTTGTGTTAAGGAGAGAAGCATCTTATAAAAATGTTTTTGTTGACAACCAAATATCAGGAAGGAAGTTAGAGGTGTCAGGGAGTGGACGTGGACTTAAAAGCCCGGACTTAAAAGGATGTTTGTGAGCTTGCTTGCAGTATTTCTGAATACTTTAATTTTATTTTTTTTCATTGTACAACTATATTTATTTTATTTTATTTTAAATCATTGTTTTTACTTATTTCATTTTTTTTTTAAATTTGTGCATGCTTGTAAAACAACGCCAATTTTACCTTATTTCCTGGTTTGCAATAACAGCATTTGTTGTTAGCATGTCTTTGATTTGTAGATGGGCCACTTAAGAGTTTCTCGTAAATATTTTATTGACTCGCAAAAACTGATATCTCAAATATCGCCCTTCTATATTGTAGCACGAGAACAACTTAAAGCTACTTTAAGTTTTTTGGAAGAAATTAAAATTGAAACACTTCTGTTTGGAGACGATGCCTTATCTGAAGAGTTTAATTACAAAATATTTCAGTCCGTTCAGTTGTACATCAAACAAACATGACGATTTGAACATCATACGTGATCGCGTGCACGCTGTTATCTTATTTTTTTTCTCTTTCTTTGATAATTTTGTTATATATTCATCTTGGAAAATTTTTTGAATCTGACAACTCAGTCCTTTTTTTCTTTCTTTCCACAATAATAAACAAACATTTATTCATCACTGTATTGCTGGTGCATGTATATTATATAACTTTTTATTATCTTAAGAGGACCTTTGTAAGTTTTAATAACTTGTGTCCAATTCTTTTGTGTATTTGCAATAAAATATGTTTAAACTATGTGAGACAGCCGTCCACCAAATATCAGTTGAAATAAACTTCTACATGTCCCATTATGGTCTTCAATAACGAGATCGTACCAAAACGGAAGCTCTAAAAGTCTCAAATACTACAAAATGTGAAACTATTTATATACAATGTATTAGAAAGGACAAAAAAGAGTTGGATCAAAATTGAAAACAGAAACAAGATGCACGGTTTCACTTGCCAGAGATGGATTTGTGGAGTTTGAAGTATGCAACTGTTACATTTTGGCTTAGAAAGATTATTCTTGACACTTTTCGGCGTACTGGGCTCGTTTGTAAAAATGTACACTTTTTAAAGTATTAAGAATTTTATGTATAAATTGTAGTTGTGTCCAGTTCCGATTTTTTCTTGCCCTCAAAATTGTGCCTTTCTGGTTTTCCCTTTTGTTAGACCCCTCGGTTTTTTCTCGTTTCCTGCAAATAAAATGCAACTATTTTGGCGTAAATAAAATGGTCAAAAAAGAAACGTTACAGCTTAACGCATTTACTATGGACTTTTAATTAACTTTCTTGCTCCATAACTTGTCAAAAATGTGGATATCGACCTGAAATTTTTACAGAATGGTCATTTCAACCAAAGCTTCAGATTCATGATAAAACCCAAAAAAAAAATTTTCTCTAATTTTTGGAGATTTCAAAAAGTGTTTTTTTTTCCCAAAAATTAAAAAAATAACTTCAACTGAAATTTACGACCACAAAAATTAATATTTCAAAATTTCAACATTTCCCGAAGTTGAGTGTAGAAGTATTGCTTATTTCAAAAATGTATTGATTACCTTTAGCGTTATTTTGCGACATTCGGTTTCCAGTTTTGCAATTTGACATTGCAAATAAACCACTTATTTGTGTGTTTGAATTTTTTAACTTTTTTATTTGTATTCATAATAGCATGAAGATTTTTTATAGAAAAGCGTATAAATTTAATAAGATGAAGTTTAGGGTGTGTAAAGTGTCTTTTTTGTCTAGTATATTTTTTATTTCTAGTCTTTATTGTACTTTCTGTAATTAAAAGTTCAAGACCATGATTTTCACAAAAAATCAATTAAATTAAACAATTACATTTGTCACGTTCTTTATATTACAGTTAAAATATTAAGTCCTACTTCCCGTCCAATTTTGTTTACTTACACGTATAAATATTTAGTATATCCTATCAAGTAACCAGTTGTTAACTAATGCATTTTCGTCAAATAACACAGTTAAATTTGTGAATTTATGAGAGGTTATTACTTGAAATGTACATATAATATACCTAAATTTTCCATATTTATTTAACATTGATAATTTTGTATTTTGACATGTCCGAATAATGTATCTTAATGTTAAGTTTGTTCGTTGAAAGCCATTTGCAAATTAACATAATCCTGAATGTACCCAGGGAATAGATTATTTCATAGAAAAACCAGGAAATCCACTACAAATTGTTCTGACAGTATCCCATATTATGGTGACCATTAATTGCTGTGAAATACGTTACATATTCCCTACCCTTATGTAAACAAGAATGTAACTATACTATATTGTGATTATTAGTTTAGTTTAAACATATTTTATTTGCTCTAAGCAAAGTAGATACACAAGTAATACATACTTATGAAGTCTTCTCCATAACATATAATGTATAACAGTAACATGTTTATATGAGCATGCATATTTAGATATAAAACAGTATATAAACATTGTATCAACTAAAGTTATAGGTACAGAAAAAAGAAAATAAGGCTATTGGAGGTGTGCTGATGAG
>JARWCS010328732.1:0-12314 GCA_034783895.1 Geukensia demissa | reverse complement strand
CAAATGCTTTGCCTATAGTGGCGTTCAACCTTAGGGTTACCCAAAGGTATCCGTAGGTGGATATCCGAATGCGGCCAGGGCTAGTAAGATTGCAAAATTATTTATTTGTGTAACAAATTCAGAATCGGACGCGGGTGGTTCCGATCCAAACGCGGGAAAAAAGAAAATAATTATTTTTCTTACCATACTCAAATTACACGCGGGAAATCCAAAGAACGAGATATTAATTTGGCGTGGCCTTACTGGCTAATTTTTAAATATTTAGAAAAAAACTGGAATTATTTGATTGATTAAAAATATCAAAAAAATTAACAAGTAATATTTTTTGTTTCAGGAACAATCATAGCAGGCTTAGCTGTTTGTTGTTGTGCAAGGAATGAAGACATGTCGTGTTGTGAAAAATGTTGTAGTTCTTTTCTAAGTATTATATTTGGACTATTACAATTGATATTGGCACCACTCTTTCTGATAGGCTGGGTATGGAGTTGTTTCTGGGGAGTATCCTTTATAGGAATGTCAAGTGAGTAGTAAGAATAGTCTGATAAACTCGACACGGAATAGTTCCTTGCGAGGAAACTATAGGGATTCTAGTAGAAAGTATAGTACCACTCTTTCTGAGAAACATGACATGGAGTGGTGTCTGGTGTGCAACATTTATATGTAAAGTACAGTGCCGCTCCTTCTAAAAAGATCGGTATTGGGCATTATCTTGGGGAGTGTTTATAGTGATTCTTTAAGTAGTATATAACCACTCAATTTGATAGATTGGGTATGGATTTGTTTCTAGGGAATATCTTTCATAGGACTGTTCAACAAATTCTCCTGAAAAGCAGGGTATGTAGGTATGGCTAGGGAATATCTCATCTAGTATAGTATATGACAGCTATCTTAAGGTAATTGTACCTCAGAAAACTAAGTATGTTATTGAAAAAAAATCAAATATGAAAAGTCAAACTTGAAACACTCCTAAATATAACGGACACGTCAAATAATGTCTGGTCATTGAAAGATCTGCGTATGGCCTCGTAACAACACAAAATGGTCCGGAAATACAATCTGTAAACATGAACTAAAATACAAAAATTAAAATGTCTTAGACTGTTGCGATGCATGTAGAACGAGGACATAATCGGTCTAATTTTGTTACCATTCCTATCATCGTATTGTTGCTGAAGATTCTTTAACATTTTTTTCAGAGGAATATTATCACGACAACAAACCGTTTGACGATGAGCAACAAAATGCAACTGTAATACAACAACCAGGACCAAACACATACGGTCCTGGTCAATGGACTTCACCTCCTGGTGGACCATACAGTAGTCAACCAGGACCAAGTCAAGGATATTATCCACAAAATGCTCAATATCCTGGACCTCAGGGTCCAAGTCATGGATATCCACCGGGAGGACAATATTCAGGACACCCTGAACCGAATCCAGGGTATCCACAAGGACATTTTAACCAGGTTGTTCCTTCTGCACCACCACCACAAGAATCTGATCACCGGGAACCACCACCGGGTTACAATGAACCGCCACCGCCATATGATTTTAAGGATCCACTTCCACGCAAATCATAATTTAGATCTGACATATTTTTTATACCATCCGATTTTTTTAAAACACAAAAACTTGGCGTACAGCCTTGTTGGTGCTTCTGATTTTAAAATGGTTTTATGTAATTAATTCATTTGTTTGTTTAATGCAAATTTATACCCCAAGGGGTTGAAGACATACAAGAACATGTAAATCGAAAACAAAATAATGGAAAAAATATGACAAAAAACCTTAAACCAAAAGCAGTTAAGTTTTGCATTCCCCAATGTTCATTAAATTATGGTTTACAGACACACGTGAACACATATAGAAGGGGTTTATACTTACAAAGTTTATCTTATGCATTTGAAAAAAAATTAAACAAATGAGTTTTTAAAATGCCCCAAAAGATGCAATTATGTAATTAAGTACTAGATTGTAATAATTAAACTTGGGCCTCCTTGTTCTCACAATTTCTCAAACTTTCTCATTTTAACAATACATATAATTCTATTGATGGATTTTATTTAATTTGAAAATTGATGCACAGAATCAAACCTTTAAGTTTGATTTGGCTGAAGCTGGCGAACCATTATAGTTGGACTTAGCTTCATTATAATTTCAAAAAATTATAAATATTTACATTTGTAAACTGTTACATGTCGCATGTCTTAGGATTGAATTGTTAACGGATATGTTTTGTCGGTTGATGAAAAAAAGAAACTTCCAGGCGTGGATCCAGGATTTCTCTGGGAGGACCCAATGTCAAACCCTTGAGGTATAGAAACAAGATGAGCTTTTGGGGGAGGAGCATGCATCCCCTCTGAATCGGCACATAAAACATAAAAACGTCCATTTTATTGTTTATTCAGTTTTTCCCCCGAATACAGCAGAGCAATTTTTTTTATAAAATCTCCAGTATATTCTTAGAACAAACTGTATGGCTACATTAAGTTGTTAAGCATTGTAAATATTCTTTGTGTAAAATTGAAATATCATTCTTATGAATATTTATTTAATTTTATGTTCTCAGTAAATGTTATGCACTTTGAAGGAAGAAACTTTGGTGAATAAGACTTTATTATCTAGGTTTTACTCTTAGATATATGAATGACATTGTGCACAAATCTACATTGTTTATTAGTAATTGTGGAAATAGGACATATGCAATGATTTTCTATGAAACAACAATCCAAATGTATAAATAAAAAATATCTACAGGTACCACAAAGATCTTCAATAACGCACAAAGATCTACATCTTGAGGTAAGCTGTAAAGCCTCGCAAATAAAATGTGATGGCTTTTGTTAAATTTTATACTTTAACTGTTATATTTAAATAAAAATTATTTAAATAAAATACCTTTTAATTGAGCTTTATTTGCGTAACCAAATGAATTAAATCACCTGTGGACACATGTATTCTACAAACGACAGAAAAATATTACCATTTTGACAAGAATGTTGTTACATCAAAACTAAGGACTTTGATCTCCAGGTACCAAAACACTTGTACAATGTCTGGATTATGAGAAAATTAATATTAATGGGATGCCATGAATGCAAAGTGAATCGACAGTTGAAACAGGATTAACACCATTGAATAAAACACCTACATATGTAACCACAGCGGATCCAGACTTTTGGAAAAAGGGGGGGGGCACTTTTTGTGGATCTCTTAATTTATTAATTTTCTCGATTTCTAAAGGAGATTTTGACCAAAATTGACCCTAAACTTGTCCTTTTTTAGTATTTTTACGTTTCAAAAGGGGAGCCCGGCCCCCTGCCCCCTGGATCCGCCCTTGGCGAGCACATCTGACTCTACATTCCAAGTTACATGTAAGTATGGTCTCCAGCCATTTGCTAATCCACAATATCATTGCAAGTGGATATCAGAACTGGATGGATTACCATTTTTATGCCCACTAAATGAGATATGAATATTTCTGTTTAACACTTTCCTTACCAGATTAATTTGCGAAAATCCCTAATTTTCGTTTATTTGCAAATATATATATATATGGAAATGAGTTTCATTGATGAAATGATATTTATACAGCAACTATATGAAACAGTAAGAAGGGGTGGGTGATGTGCCCCAACTCGGACGATGGATGAAGAAGAAACCATTTGGCCATTTCTAGGACATTCTGGTTGCCAGGCTAAGGCTTCAAGTAGAAAGGCCACAGTCTCCCCAAACTTTCTGTATGGAAGTGTTGCATATGTATAACACTGCTCTCATCTTGGGGTTTCCGGGTTCCTCGAGGCATTGCATTTTTGTAATACATGTGTGTATTCGGTAATTTTTAACTTTGGCTAGGTGTTCCATGTGGTCTGACATATGCACCCGTCTCTTCTGACAAAACCAAAAATGGTCGAGTTTTGCCCATAGTTTAATTCTCATGGATTCCAAATATGTAACTGGCCAAAAATGCCATTTCGGTGACTTTTGAACTTTTTGTGGTACATTTTTTGAGCGTGTTGCCAGCCAATGGGAAATATTTCATTGGTTTATGCGTTTTCTAGCAGCCACAAAATCTCCCTGTTAACTTGGGATCTAAAGGCGATCTCCAGAAGTTGAAAACAGAAAAGAAATATAAAGATGCTTTAAAGCATTTTTGGGTCTTAAAGGGTTTATAAGATAATGTTATGGTGAAGCATAGTGTCGATAATTGACAAACTGCCATAATAACTGGCCTTCCACGCTTGCTAACGATTTAATCAATCTTGTAATGAAATCTGTTTTGAGCTAGGTAGTCAGTCATCCAACAGTCATGACTTACAAATATTTGGTTCAAGGAAGGGACAGACTTTACTTTGTTATAAACCACTCTGATTCTTATAAAAAGTACTCTGAAGATGACATTTGCAGAATGCTAGATTTCTTGATTTACAACATTTTTGTAATGTTTGGCGGGCGTGTGTTTCAACAGACTGTCGGCATTCCAACTGGGATCAACTGTGTACCCCTTCTCGTCGATTTATTCCTTTATTAGTATGAAGATTACTTCATACAGAGCCTTCTGCAGAGAAAAAGTTGGCTCAGTCTTATGGTTTCACATTCCGCTATAAAGCTGAAGTTCTATCACTTAATAATTCTAAATTTGGTGACCATGTTGACCGCATCTATCCAATTGAACTTGAAATCAAGGATATTACAGAAACAGAAAGGTCTTCTTCATACCTTGAATTACACCTAGTAGTTGACAGTAAGCTTAGATTAAGAGCAAACATTTGCGACAAGAGAGATGAATTTGTCAGTCGATATACGCTACTCCACGGCATGTGCTTCCTATCAGGACTTTATTGATAAAGGGTTGCTGCTGACAAGAAAATTACTGAACCAAGGGTTTCTCAAGGAAAATCCTGAAATTTTTCGGTCACCATCATCATTTGGTTGACCGATTCAAAATATACATTTCGCAAATGACAATGGATATCTCCCCACTGTCGTTACAGCATGTCCGTTCCTTAATCGGTTGTGACTAACACCGATTGCGACTTTACACCGGGTTTGTCTACTGAGTATCACGAGGGTTCCACTAGTGGCGCAGTAGTTTCTAAACCTGCCTGAGCACCTTAACTCGATCTAGTTTTTGTAGGGTTCGTGTTACTCTAGCTTTAATTTTCAATGTGGTGTTGTAAGTACTATATTTGTCTTTCGTTTCTTTTTTGTTGTCCACGGTCTTGTGTGTCTTCTGATTTGATGATTTCTGTCTGCCCAATGGTATCTTCGAATTATTCTTAGCTAGCTGGACAGCAGCAGCGAGCACATTTGACCCTACATTCCAAATTAAGAATGGTCTCCGACCATTGGCTTCTACACAGTTTCATGACAAGTAGACAACAGAACTGGATGGATTAATGTTAACCAAATGGAAGGTGTTTATTCTACGCTTACTTTTTATTTTTCTAAAAGAATGTAAGGCCAGCTGATAAGTTTGTGATGTGATTGAAGTATTTATTGTCTGTGGATACGTCAGTTGTAATTCTTTTGGTAGTTATACCGTGCATAACGTCATATGATCTCGAGTCGAGGGGGGGATGGGTGTTGGGTAGTCTAACCACAATCTGTACTGGACTTAGTCTTTATACCTCATATGTTGTTCTTTTTTTGTTTACAAAAATAGCAGATAGGGCACGATTGTCAACGAAAATGCAATCTGTCACAACATCTACAGTTCACTATCCGGTATTAAACAATTGTAAAATCTCGTAAAGCTAGCTGTACAAAGCCCACAAAAAAACGTGAGACTGTTTAAAAGTGACTAAAACCGACTAAATAGGAAAACAGGTTCCTGGATTGGGACAGCCACATAAATGTGACGGGTCTAATCATGTTTGTGAAACGCCAGTTACAATCTCTTTTCTTATCTGTCCTTGACAATGAATGAAGTTACAATTCGACAATATTGTAAACCTTTAAAATCAGTTGTATTGAGATTATCTTTTGATTTTTGTTCAGAATACAAAGACATAGCAAATGAGGCATCAGATAAGACGACGTACCGACCTCAAAAAGTACACATTTTCCAACAGCTAGTAGAAGTAAAAAAATATCAACAAACCATCTTAAAAGACTGCATGTGACACGCCAAAATGGACTTAATGTAAAATTATCATTGTAGGTCCAAGAAATCAAAAGTAATGAGAGGGTGTAGGGTAATATATTTTAAAATAAAATTATTGTCAAACAAGAATGTTATAAAGATAACTTTTTCCGATAGGCTTATTCGAGCTTTATTGACATCCAATTTTTATCAAGTTTGTATATGTTTGTTTTCTCAGTTTCAATAGGTTGTTGTTTGGGTGAATGACCTTAATGGTGCAGTTTGATGTGGATATTGTATTTAACTTTAAAGTGTATTTATTGATAACTACATATTTATTACTACCATGGCAATTAAATTTGTAACAGGAGTAAAATGAAAGTTACAGATACATTATAAATGGTCCATCCATTAAATGTAATCCTAACATATATGTGATTCTCACAAACACTACTTTACATATATATTAATAATAAATTGGACAGGTCTACAAAGTACATTTAGACATAAAAATTTTGTTTGAAATAAAACTGATTTAGAATTCCACTTTACCACCATGGTGTGGATTTAACCAGGCCGAATACATATCATACACGTCTGGGAAGCTCTTTTCATTAACAACAAATCCAAGTTCGTTGATCCTCTGTAAAGCCCACTGGAAATCTTTTTCATACTGCAAGGCTGCAGCAAGTACTCCCATAAATGCTATAAAATACAGAAAATGACACAAGTAAACCAGATTTCATTTTAAACTGTCTTTTTTTAAATGTCTTATTTATTCTTATTTGTCTTGATATTCAGATTCGTTGATTTTATCAAGAACTACAAGATGTCACCTTGCAGTCATCATATAAATTAAGCTAATTGTATCTGCAGAGTCAGTCATTTGTAATATTTCTTAGGCTGCACAATTCAATGTCACTTGTAGACTAATATGAACAAGTCTCGAATGGATTTCAAGGTAACCAAACAGAAATAATACAACAGTGTCGACATGTCTTGATTTATTGCAAGATAAAAGATAAAACAAAACCCCATTATATCTTGTTATAGTAATGTTCTGGTTAAAGTAAAATCATAGAAACAATAATATACCTGATATTTTGACCATTTTCAAACGAAATTACATATTTGCCTGCGTTGATCCTTGAGTTCTCAAAAACGGTAAAAGTTCAAGAAACATCATGCTTCACGCATTTAAACTTTGTTTGCTTGCTATTAGACTAGCATTTATGTTCTTGCCTTGGGTCCCTTCTTACTAGGGTAAGGGCTGGAATCTTTTAATTAAATACCAATCTTTATTTGTACAAAAAGATAATTAAGGGGGTCTGTATAACGGAACAATAATTATCGCATGGAAACCAGCTTGGAGATAAGTTAATGATAATTGAATGTAATGATATTGCAAAAACCCATACAGCAAAGAAATCGACAGACGGCACATGTGTTGTGTCATAGAAGCTGGTAACATACGACATTTGAGAACGTATAAAAGTATGTAAGCTAACCAAAATATCGTATGATACAGGTTTCTGTGAGTTGTTTTCGGCCTCCAAATTTTGGAAGAGTTACATGTTGTGCACCGTTGAAATCCATCAACCAGCACCACTAAAAGCATGCTGTATATACCAGTTTTACATGTACATGTACACTGTCCAATAAGTAAAGAAACAATCCGTGAAGTATAAAAACGGTAGAGAAGCCAAGAGTCATGACTTGTCTAAAAACAGCAGCTTGATCGCAAAAAAAGAAAAGAAAAATTATTTCGTCAAAGTTAAAGCACGATCTGGTTAAAAATCTGTATGTATACTACTAGAATCCGACTGTAAGTTGAAAATATCAAATGCTAAACTTTTATTTACAAAGTTCAATTTATTCTGTTTTTTTACTTGTATAGTTATAGATTTATTTAGAGATACATGCATCCATCTATTTAGACACGAACCATTTGAAAGGTTGGACCCTGAAAAAGAAATAATCTGGTCTAAAATATTCTCATATAAAAAAATAAATTGCAGACAAAATTTTCTTGTGCATTAGAAAATAATTTTCTCGCCTGATTTTCGGGGTAAAAATAATCTTTTGGAGACAAAAGTCCCCAGATGAAGTCAAATCTACAAAAAATTAAAATGACTACTATCCTTACCCGCTCTTTTTCCTATGGCACAATGAAACAAAACAGGACCATGTCTTCCAATCTCTAATAAAGCTCCTTTGTATTGCTTGAAAACGTCTTTGTTATAATTTACTAGCAGATCTAAAAATATACATATATTTCAAAAATTATATCGAATCCATAATGGGAAAGGACAGTTAAGCCAACTACCTGCAAAGCACGAAGACTTATTCTGAAGAGAAGCTTCCGATAATTGAAGAATGACCACCTACTCAAATCAACCAGGATACACTATGGGTTTTGATTTTTTCCCCAACAAAAGGCTCTAACCACTTTACCAATTACAAATTGTTATAATATAAACGAATGACGGTATTCTCAGTTGGATCATGACATACGATTACATTATGAATTCCTGTGCCTTAGAACAAGGTTCTACACATTTGCTAAATTATTTTACCGGCTTTGTCTACGGAGTAACACGACGGGTGCCACTAAGGAGCAGGAGTTGATTCTGGAGCACCTGAACTCACTTTAGTTTTCTGTGTAGTGTTGTGCGTAATATGTTTGTCTTTCGTTTATTTTTTGTTGGCAAAAATCTTATCTGTCTCCTGATTTAACGATTTCTGTCTGTACCTTTGCTATCTTCGAATTATTTTTACATAGTCTCTAATTATTTAGTGGCGTCCAATGTGCGTCGCCATTTCGCGTTAACGTAGTCTTTCAGGCTTTCAAGGCTGTTTGTTCACTTGAATGATTTTTTTACAAATAATAAAAAGCTTCGCTTCCCTCCAAGTCGATTCATTAGTCAATAACATAATATCCGCCTGGCATCAAACAAGAAAGTTGCAGACCTGTCAAGTTTTGATGACGGTCACGCCTTTGAATCGCCACAAATTTTAAAGATTAAAGAAAAAACAAAAATCAAAGGAATTTATCGCTAATCTACAAAAAAAATGCGATAGACTCACGCCTACTGCATGAAACTTGACAGGTCTAAAGTGCAATGCCTTCATACAAATAAAAAACAGGTAATGTGATATCTAATAAACCCGCCACCCCAAAAAGTCAAATAATTAAACATCTTCAGGTTACCTTCACGTAAAAACTGTGTGCCACCAAAGCTGTTATTACAAAGTTTTTTTATAATGGCACATTTTTATTTTTGTATTCGGTCTTCCCACATGCCGATTGTGGAGATTTGTCTCCCTAGGATCAATAAATTCTTTTTTTAAATTCAAAATATCTTGGAAGATAAATATAACATCACAGGCACTTGTTTCTCTTTCTTTGTTTTTACTATCAACATAAGAAAAAAGGGTTTGGATTGGATAGTAAAAAAAAGAATGAGAAACAAGTGCTTGTGTGTAGTTTAACTATTAAATCCATATAAAAAATGAGATTGTCAGTGTAAGTATAGAGGTCGAAAAAATGATTAAACTTGAGGTAAGTATTCACACGAATACTATATCTCCCCGCCCCCTGTCATACCTCACTCAAAGGAGCATTCCAAGAACTCCTTGAAAAACCTAAACAATAAGGACATTTATATACAGCAAGTACGTAATTGAAAGAGAACCGATATGGTGTATATGTAATGAAGACAACACCATGTTTTCTAAATAAAACAAAAAAGACAAAAATAAAATCGAACTAAAAAAAAATCTATACTCTATGTCAGATTTTGTTGGAACGGGTAAAAAGGTTGTAAAAGAAAAATACTTTTTAGCAATCACGATGTATTTTAAGCTGCGCCGAGTTTTTAATTCTCTACGGGGATTTCACATTATAAAATTATCCATTTGATTGGCGGAAGTGCATGGACCTTTGCACGCGCTAACGCGAGACCGGGAGTACACATTGTCAACGCTGTGTAAGGGCTCGTTTATACTTCCAAAGCGATCGTCGCGCGACTGACGCGCGACGTCGCGCGAAGAACGTTGGGTGTTTATACTTGTAGTTATCTCAGGTAAAATCGTGCGACATTGTGCGGTAGTCGCGCGATGTTCGGGCGACAGTCGCGAGATGTCGCGCGACGAAGTATAAATGAGCCCTAATAATTAAGTAATTTAACAGGATTAAATAAAGTGCAAAAATGCTTAGTGGGGCGCCCGAATGGAATTTTAAAAGTACTTCTTCTAATATTTATCGTAAGAGTGGGTCCGAATAAAAAAAAAACGCACAATTTTTCAAATTACTTAATCAAGGTCAAACTTCAGCGCTCCCGCCAAAAACAGAGATGGCCAACCCTCAACGTTAAATCCACGTAGAGAAATTCAGGGGCAGATAATAGTATGTAAAGCGCTTTTACATGGTGTAAGACATCAACCGTTAACCGTTGGATAATTCTTTCTTTTGATGAAAAAAAAAAACAAAGGCGGAAACGCACATATAATTCAATTAAGCCCGAAAATCGCACTCCAGAAGTTCATATAAGATGCCTTTACTTCTAAGGGCTCATTTATACTTCGTCGCGCGATCGCGCGACTGTCGCCCGAACAGCACGCGACTACTGCACGATGTCGCTCGATTTTACCTGAGATTAATAGTTTAAACAAACTACAAACACCCATCGATTTTCGTGCGATGTCGCACGACATCGCCCGACGTCTAGCGACTGTCGCACGACAAGTATAAATGAGCCCTAAGTGACAAAGTTTCAGGACGGAAACAATATCTCCCCCTTCCTTCGAAGGGGAGACATAAAAATAAATGAATGAATGTCGCTGTAAATATAGCTAAAATGCTATATTTACAGTAAAGGTAGACAAATTAAAAATACATGTATACAAATTATGTATGCAATCAATCGTTAATAGTTTTTGCCAACAACGCTCAAGGCGACATGACGTAAAAGTTATGTAATGCTGTTAGTGCAATAGTGTTAAACGAGTGTAGTTTTATTCGTAGTTTTATACATATCTTACCAAGAGGGAAATGGTGATATTCTAATTTAGAAGTCTTGAAATGCTTGCTCTCATCATGTTCATTGTGTCCAATGTGATCACCATATTCACCTTCATTGATGCACTCGTAGTTCACCTTTGATGTTGTCGAGATATACTTATTGTCTCTTGAAGGGTCTACAAGTATAGTTTTCAGTGTTGCATCGGTCTGTCTCAGTGGTTTAAAATCTTTGTCGTATGTGTCAGTGTTGTCTAATACGTTAATAAGAGTGATGGGTTCCTGGGATGGTCTCGTACCCATTGTCATTCCTTGTCGCATGTTGATTACAGACTTAAAGCCAGCTTTTTCAATCTCTTTAAGATGTCCTCTTCTGATCTGACCCGCCGTGAACCAGTTTTTATATACTGGATGTGCAAGCCAGTAGTGGCTCCAGTTGTGTGGGAATGCATCGGGGTTTGGAGGATTGTCTTCTATATCTTCTTCTGTTATTTCAGAAACAACTTTCCTAAATTTTTCTGAAGTAAAATCTAAACCCATTATGACAGACATTTTGTAAAATTTCTTGCTATTTACATTTGGAATATGTTTTGGATCTGCAGTTGACAAGTGCGCCAAATGCAGCAAAGTCAAAAAAGCTACTGATTCAAACGGATTTGCATACACTAAAGTAGGTTTTTCCATTTCAGACAGAGTTGATGACAATTTACTTACTGCCCATGATGACACCCAGTCGCTGTTCTCCTTCAGTATGGTTTCATATTGAAATCCTGCTAGTTCAGCTATTTTCTTTCCCTCAGAGGAAGACACAAGTGGTTCACCTCCAAAAGTTCCAGGATTCTTTTCATTGAAAAGTGAAATAACGCTCTTAAATCCTCCATCAAATGCATATTTTAACTGTCTTTCCGTCAGCCCACCTGCAACATGTAATTCTGGCGTTATTTCTTTCGCCCACCATAATTTTTTCGGCGATTTTAATCCTGGAATACTCCTCGGAGTCAAAATGTCAAGTTTAAGCTGTGATGCACTAGTGCTGGATACAGTACGAATATACAAGAAGTCATTCCAGAATAAGCCAATGTGGTTTGTTATCCTTCCTTTAATAATATTCCTGCCGATGACGATCATCATGCTGCAATATGTTAAGCCGGATGTATATTGTATCATACGCATGTAAACTTATTTATAGATGACACAGCTACCCACA